>JAAGKR010002326.1:0-97151 GCA_011419295.1 Clarias macrocephalus | reverse complement strand
GGAGAGATGATTTTATATCAGCCCCCAAAATAGACATTTTTCAGTGTTATTCTGTCTCACTTCAAATCATTTAAAATTCTTTCTGTTTCTTTATGAGCGTTGATGATCCATTTTTGTAAGCTTCTAGAAGTACATGATCTGTAAAAAGTGTTGCTTAAATAGTTAAAAAAAAAAAAAAAAGCTTAAAAACTAAAAGGAAAATCCATAAACATGTCAAATGTATGTTGCGAGATCTGAACAATTTAGCATTTTAGAATAAAACACTTTTCCAGGTTTATGTTTTTTCTTGTGAAATCTGAATCGGCCGAGTTTCATCTGAATGACAGGAGGACGTTTCAGACAGGATCATATTACACCATTTTTCTGCAAATTAATTAAAATGATCAAGATAAAAAAAAAAAGTGTTTACTGTTTTTAAAAAAATTTTATTACTCAAACCTGACTTGCACATCCTAATATTACTTTGTGTCTCAGTGCAGATAAACGTCTCCGTTTCTCCTCCCTGGAATACGTTATTTTATCTTCATTTTAATTAAGAGAAGCCGTTTGTTCTCACACACAGACGTCTGGCAAAACCGTGACGAGTCCAAGAACTTCAGCCAAAGACACGACGCAGAGATCATTAAGGAGGAGAAGAGGAAAGAGATCGAGGAGAAAATAAGACTGCAGGTCGAATTAAAAGATCTTTTATTTTTTCAGTGGAGTCATTATTTGTTTTGCTGTTTAGTTTTTTTTTTTTTAATAAACAGATGTAGTGCTCAGGATTGTGCAGTACAGAGTGACGTCATAGGCGACATGGTGCACCGAACTTGAGTTCATTTTAACCAACTATACAAACATGACTGAGCAAAAAAGACAAACGAAGAAAGAAATGGCACAGAGACACACGATCACATGTTTTTCCGAGTGTTTGCAGTTGTTTCTATGATCATAATAATAATAATAATAATAATAATAATAATAATAATAATGACAATAATAATAATGACAATAATAATAATGACAATAATAATAATAATAATAATGACAATAATAATAATAATGACAATAATAATAATAATAATAATAATACTGACAACAATAATAATAATGACAATATTAATAATAATGACAATAATAATAATAATTACAATAATAATAATAATAATGACAATAATAATAATAATAATAATAATAATGACAATAATAATAATAATGACGATAATAATAATAATAATAATAATAATAATAATAATAATAATAATAATAATAATAATAAATAGTAATAAATTCTACATTTTTGCGACGTCATTCCCATGTTCCTGTAGTGGTCAAATTTGTTCTACCTGACACTTCCTGAAAACCCAAATACACAGTCTGAAACCTGAATCCTCCCCGTTAACACACACACACACACACACACACACACACACACACACACACACACACACACACACACACACACACAAGGCTTCTATATAAGCACGTGCATTTAGTTTTCTCCTCATTGACCTGTGCTGCGTTGCAGGGGCGGATCTGTGCCTCTTTAATCTTCAACTGACTGTTAATAACGTCCTGACACGTCCCTCCTCCGGTGTGTCCAGGTGGACGAGTTGATGAGACAGGAGCTCGCTGACTGGAAGGCTGCCGTGGAAGGAAGTAAAGGCAAGGGCAAGTCCGGAGGGAAGGTCCTGATCGCTTTCCTATACACGTTCCTGTTCAGGGCTCAGTGTTGGCTTGCGGGATTAATGTGTGTTTGTTTTGCTTTATTTGCAGAAGAGGAAGAAGACATCGAAGGGAAAGAAGAAGAAGAAGAAAGAAATAGACCTGACAGCTGAACGGTAACTTAGTTCTATGTTCTCGCAGGTTCTGTCTTAAAGAAGATTTGTGGTCCATGTGTTTGTCTGTTTAGAGCTTTAGAGGTTCTTGTCATCTCTTGCATTACATCAGCTATAACCTTGTCATGGTTTTGGGAATGCGCTAAACTTCAGCGTACTTGAACTTACAGCTTTTCAGCTCTGACACCGGAGACTCCTTCCATACATGTTACATAATCACAAGCCTCCTTACAGACACTGCATTCATTCGTTACTTCATTCGGTCCATGTAATTGAGCTGTTACTATAGAAACGATGAAGCTGCTCTAAACTCGGGTTCCCCATCAGGAGCCTGCAGTCGCTGTATGAGGAGCTGGTGGTGCAGGGCTTAATCAAACCCGTGCCTGAAGTGAGACTAAACGAGTTCATAGGTAGGAACATTTCAACACCTTCTTCTTCTTCTTCAGTGTGTTAGTGTTCACATGGTTAACAACACGATCGAGACGACGAGACGCGACTAGCCTGTGTCGGCGCCTCAAATGAAAATATCAAAGTGAAATGTCGTGTAATTGTAGACAAATGTTCTTTTTTCCTCGGGACAGATGCGTTTTTTCTTTTTTTTTCTAGAAACATTTTCTTGAGTTACTCTTTTCATACATGCAAAAAGAACAAGACAAGCCTAAAATGAGAAGAAATTTATTTAACGAAGAAAAGAGAAATGTTAGTTTGACATGTACGTGCAGTATATTCAAGATATTTTTTATTGCCAAGATTAAATGTAGTTGATTCAGCCAACAATATGGCGAACAGCAAAATTGTTCTATTCTGGGTTGAATTTCCTGAAAGCACCGCGAAGTTAAAACCTTTAACTGGAAGAGCGAGAGTGTGTTTGAGAGTGTGAAAGCTCGATCATTAAATGTTTATCAATTCGCCTAATTTTCCCACATTACAGGAGAGTACGGCTACCTCGGCACGACCCTGACGCCCACCGACATCCAGCCCGCGCCCTCGTTATCTGACGTGCGCCAGGTTATGTCTCTTTGGGCCGTCTTGCCATTGGGTGCGACGTTCAGTCTGTTTGCAGATCTGTTCATGTTGCTCGAAATTAAAACGAAATCATCTCCCCCTTACGTGTTCTCACTCTGTCCTTCTTGCTCCTGCTGAAGGTTCCCAGGCGATCCATGAGAAAGCTCCTCTAGTGAAGTCCATCCTCCTGGTGGGGCCTTCAGGAGTGGGCAAGAAGATGCTAGTCCATGCGGTCTGTCAGGAGACCGGAGCGAACCTGTTTGACCTTTCCGCTTCAAACCTGGTGGGAAAGTATCCTGGCAAGGATGGGCTCGATATGATGCTGCACATGGTGTTTAAGGTGAAGCCACTTTGCCGTAGATAAGCGCTTTAAGAGGACGTGGGAGAGGATTGATGGGGTTTTTCATCTGTAAGGTTTATTTCATTATTCTAAATCAAGCTTAACGAGTAACAGTTCCATCCGGACCCTGATGTTTTTCTGATGAATGAGAATAATTAACATCGATGACTTTTTCCCTCGGAGTGGGCGTGGCTATAGTTTACCGTGTACAGACAGATACAGATCACTGCATCTTTATTCTCCCTGCTGGACGTTTGTCTTATATGTTCTGAAACTATGACACTAACGAGAAGCAGGAGTGTGAAGCGCCGCTATGAGACAAAACACGAGTCGTTAGAGTAAACATGTCTGAGGTGAGGGCGTGTAAAATACCTGAACTGAGAGCCCGGTGTGACAGAGCAACCAGAGTGCTTTCACATTCATTTACAGCCCGGCAGCAGGCTAATGAAGGTTCACTAGGGATTGTTTAAAGATCAAGAAACTCGGCCGTCAAACATCAGACTGTCCACATGTTACAAATTACTATGATTATTAGGTTCAAACCCAACCACCACCATGTTGGGCCCTTGAGTGAGGCCCCTAACCCTCAACTGCTCAGATGCATAATGAGATAAAAATCTAAGTCGCGCTGGATGAGAGCGTCTGCCAAATACCAGGAAGGTCAATTTAAATGTGTCGTTTCCAGGTTGCCAGATTGATGCAGCCATCTGTGGTATGGATCGGAGATGCTGAAAAAATGTTTTACAAGAAAGTTCCAAAGGAGGATAAAGAGGTAACAGTTTAGCTTCGATTGAATGAATAAATGTGAAGAAAGTGTTTAAAGTTAAAAGGCATAGACTGCTTTTATCTGTACTTCCAGTTAGAGCCGAAGCGTCTGGCGAAAGATCTGCTTAAAATCCATAAAACGCTCAAAGCTGAGAACCGCGTTCTCATCATGGGTACGACAAAAAATCCAGCCAATGCAGACGTAAAAGCTCTGTGTCGATTTTACAACAAGATCATCCTCATACCCCGGCCGGACTACACCTCAAGATTCGGTACGTGAGCCAAACAATGTCCAGGCGAGATTTGATATGTTTATTAATATCCACCAGGAGGTGCAGGTGTAGGTGCAGGTCGCTTTTGTTATTAACGAGTATATTGTGCATTGTAGCTGTTAGTAGGAACGTATTAGAACAAGAGCTTTGATATAAACCTCTGCCTGATTTGCGGCTGCGCTACTCTCCAAGCTGCTGTCACAGACAACTCAGCACCTACTGACCAATCAGAATGCAGTATTGTGGTGTATTTTAATAAAAGCATTACATTGGTGCAGCGTGTTTTCTCGTAGTCATGTGGAAGGAACTGATCCAGAGGAACGGAGGTGTCGTGACCAGCGACCTGGACCTCGGCTCCTTGGCTAAGATCTCAGATGGATGCACGCAGGGTGACATGGTGCGCATGGTGAAGGGCATCCTGACGGAGTGGCGCATTGAGCGACTCGCCAAACGCCCGCTGATCGCCACCGATTTCGTCCCGGCCCTCTCCAAGATCGACCCTGTGTCCCAAAAGGAACAGGAAGCCTTCAAGGTAATGCAGAGAAAGATGGATGTTTTTTTATTTATTTATAGATCCCTTTTAATGAAGAGCCATGAATGTAAAGATGGAATGAGTGGTAGTGCTGGGTGGTTCATGTGCGATTCGCTCTTTTGAACGAGTCTTTAACGTGATTTAGAAGAGCGAGTGGTCTCGAGAGAGTGATTCGTTCGTGTTCTACTGGGTGCGCATGCGCAAAGCATCGCAAAGCCTCCGCAGGTTCTGTACAGGAAACAGAAACGAGTCGTTACCGTCGAGTCTTCGGGTCCGAATCGTTCGTTCTTTTGTCACGTGACTCTCATAGACAATGATGGTGAGCTGCTCATTCTGTTTATCATAATATGTCCATAGCTACATTGTAATATTTTCATTACTGGAACTAGAGCGAAAATTTTTGTATGTAGACGTGTTGATGGTCTGTTTATTGATAAGGTAACATTTTATTTTATTTCTGATCAAAAAAACTAAATGAACTAAATGACTCAAAAAATGACTCTTTCATTTTAATGAACGAGATTCAAAGAACCGAGTCACTAAAATGACCCAAACTTCCCATCACTAATGCGTGGCCAGATTATTAGGTATACTGATTTAGCATCAATTAAAAAAAAAAAACTATTATTTGGCTCTGTGTGTAAGAAAGAGGTAGAGACAGAATGAATATTTAATTTAATGTGAATATACAAAATCGTTCACAGTTTTCAGAGACTGTACTGTAATGTGTAATGCTGCGATTATTACTAATTGATAATACTATTATATAATAGATCGACTCCCAGCATTCCTTGAATGTCCTTTGGCTAGTTAAGTGTTCTGATCTTACTAAAATTAGACCTTATAGAAATTCTCAGAATTTCCCCTAGAAGACAAACCAAAGGAACCTGGTGCGAGATGTTAAACAGTTGTTGTTAGGTGTTAGGTGACAGTACCGAGTTGTTATGTACAGTAATCTGACTGTTTTTATATTTCTTACAGGTCTGGTATGGGAAGACTCCTATGGGTAAGAAGCGAGCGCAAGTTGTTTCAGGGTCATAAAGGAGGCAAAGACAAAAAGAAAAAAAAAGGGAAGAAATTCATGTGTGATTCGTACCTTTGTTTTTCAATTATTATTCAAAGATAATAAAGATTAGAAAACCGTGGCTGCTGCAGAACAGTGTGTGTCGGGCCCTTAACACTGGGGCGTCACTGGAAGTGTGTGGTAGTGCTCAGGGCTGATGGTGACTTTTGCCGTGGCACAGTCTATCATCTCTCAGATTGTCTAGCCTCGGCAGGACACAGTGGTGGACAGAGAGGTACAGCAGCAGCTCCATGGCATGGTGGATATGTGCAGCTGCCCCAGGTGAGCTCCTGGGTGGCCGTATGACTGCCAGGAGGTGCCAGAGGTGCAGCTCCAGAGTGGGATTAGACCCCGGTCCTGAGACTCTCACCCACGTTCTCCATCAGTGTGATAAACAGAAACCAAAGGGAATCTACCCACCTGTCTGACGAACTGGCAGCCCTTTTTACCGTTCCATCACACCGTTAAAGATGTGTAATTATACTCTGCCTGCCATGACACGTTACGAAGCCCCGCCCCTTGATCGTGTCCCGCTGCTCCGTCCACAGTACTGGATTTGTGAAGCATGATGCCACCTGCAAAGAGTTGATGCTTGTTACACCTATGACACCATAACATTAAAACCACCTGACTAGATTTTTGCTGGCTTACGTCAGACCAGGTCCAGTTCTGAAGCTAACATGCACGTTGTAGGAGCTTTCGGTGGTGCGCACGGGTCGGCACGGGCACTCTGACCACTGTGTTTTGATGAAATTTGGCCATCAGAGTCAGCGTTCACTTCCCGCAGTTTGTTTCCTTTCCTCTTGGATTGAACTAGCCATGGACCAGCTCTCGCTCCTCAGGTGTATCAGTGAGCCATGGCAGGCTTGGGAGTGTCCACTGAACACATACAGCATTAACTCAATAACTGAACAGACATTTCTGTTATTAGACTATCAGACTATAAGACTATCTATCTGGACATTTACTATTATTGATAATTATTATTATTCGTTTAAGTGCAATTATTGAATATGTTGTTTAACCAAGTCTTTAAGTGTTTAATAAATGTTTGCTGCAGTGAATCAATGCCACTGTGTCGATTAATAACATCTTTGATTTTAATTAATGCTTTTTCTGTATTTATTTATTTTCATCACTGAACTAATTTCCTTTTTAAATGTAATCTTAAAATATTAAATCAGACCATAGGTATTAAACTAAATGAACATAGTATTCATGCAGACAAGTGTTGATTAATTAGTTCTTAGATAAAAAAAAAACAACTTTAAAAGTACTTTAAACAGTTACTTGAATGAAATGAATGAGTAAAGTCAAGTCTCACTATACTGAGTTAACACAGACAGCAGTGTTGATTAATTCCCTGTAGGAGTCATAATAATTAACCTAAAACATAATACTTACCTTATTGTTAAAATTGTTTAATTTTATTTATACCTCAATACTCTATTAATTCTTATGTTGAATTACACACAAAATGTCCCATTTCTAAAGTATTTTCTTACTTATAGAAGTTATAAAGTATAGTTCTTACAAATAAAACACAACTAAGTTGTTAAAGAATGTCTCGAGTGTCGATTAATTGCCTTTTATACTTATTAGTAAGTACCTGCCGCGCTTCACCGCTCTGGCGTAGACCGAACGCCTTTCTTGTATTTAAAGGGGCCGCAAAGCAATCAAGCTTGTTGATCTTATGGAGACCAAAATGTGGAAGATAACAAGAAATTGATTAATAGAAAGAACTGTATTGTAGAAATAAACAAATTATAAGCCATTCGTATGGTGTGGCTTCTGTTCATTGTGAATTGCTAGTCTAATTTAATATATATATTATATATAATATATATTTATTATATTATTTTTCTTATTATTATAACATTAGAATCACTTACTAGACTTTGTCTTTAATTAAAATTACATCGATAATTAATAAACACCCGCTATCGCAATAATCAGCCTCTCCTCCATTTTGCTTGGGAACTAATGTCGCCGGAACAAAAGTTACCGGACTGCATCCCGCGGAATCCTCTCAAGCGGAGGACCTCCATTTTAATTGGTTGCCGCTCAACCGCTTCATAGCTCATTACCCTAAAGTTGAGCTGATTTCGACTCTCTTCGCCGCCCTCGCCGCCGGCTCCCATTCAAAATGAAGGACTTCCGGCGTCTTGGACGCTCTCGCCGCGTTCGGTGTGAACGCAGGGTTAGTGTGTTAAGGCTATGAGTTACTGATCAGAAGGTCAACAGTTTGAGCCCCAGCTACACTAGGTTGCCACTCTTGGGCCCTTGAGCAAGGCCCTTAACCCTGTCTGCTCCACGGTTCTCTATAATAATGGCTGACCTGCACTCTGACCCCTGGCTTTTAACCATAAAGCTGGAATACGCAGGGATATGCAAAGAATAAAGAATTTGACTGTGCAGTAATGTGACGAATAAAGACTGAACTTAAAATATAGCATGTTGAAGGTGTTTATTTAAGCTCCAGCAATGACTGATGACCTCTTACATTTGAATTAACACTTGTGTATCAGTAACACTCATGGCGTTGAGTTTATTACTCCTTTTAATTATTGTATCAAATACACCTGTAATACTCTTAGAACATCAATAAAGCAATTCTTATGTCTTAAACCTACCTGTGTGTGTGTGTCTGTGTGTGTCTTGGACAGAGGTGGTGCATCTTTATACTTTGCATAAAAAAAATTATTTGTCACATACACAGTCATACACAGTAACCTACCAAAAAAATCATTAACATTTAGAAATTAAAAAGGTAATATTAGCAGGAAAAATAAAAAATAAAAAACAAACAGTGTTGTGAGGTTGTGTTTACTTTGCATATAACATTATTATCACAAATGTCTGCGAACAAACGACATAAAAACATAAACACATCATTTAACACAAGTCTAAGCAGGTATTCAGCGCTAGTGTGATCTGCGCATGCGCAAGAATCCACCGCCGACCGCTGACGAACGCTCTGCGCATGCGCGAGCGGGGTCTCTTCGCCATGGTTACAAAGTTGCCAACTACCAGAGAGGAAGTTTTCCGCTCGCTTTATTCTCAGGTCTTTGTGTATTTAAGGATAAATAAGGTCTTAATGACTCAGTTACGTGTCTGTAGCGTTTGAATATTTTTTAAACAATCTCAACGTGTTTTAAACTATTCAGTGAGCGAGCTTCATTAGGAGGTTATTAAAGTTCAGACAGCGCCATGTCTCACAGGTCAGTGTCCTGCAGGCTGAATGTGTCTCAGCTCTCTCACTGCATGGAGCATTTAATACACTCAGTACACACCTTTCTGGCCTGCGGTTTCAGTTTACACACGTAAAAATTATATACAGAGGGGGAAAAAAGGTCTGACTTTGTAAGTTTACACCATTTAAGTGTATATCTGCACGTGTACTGTAAATACCCAGGACTGTGATAACTAGAGGAAAACATTAAGTCAGGCTGGTCACATAGCAGAAGTCTGTCATTTGTCACAAAGTCAATATCGCTGTAGAAATTAATAGATGAACAGGAAATCAGGAGTGATTCTAGGGGCTGACCTTTAGGGGGCGCTCACACCCTATAACATGTACTGTACAGCCGGGGCCAGTTTTGTCAGATGTTATCATGGAATACTAAAGTACAATTCAAGCATTTGACAAGAATCAAAGGCTTTTATTGACAATTACATTAACTTCATGCAAAAAGTTAAATTCAATCCAAGTAAATTCTATTTCTATAGCGCTTTTAACAGCAGTCATTGTCTCAAAGCAGCTTCACAAAATGAAAAGAAAATTTATGGAAGTGTGTACGTGGGAGACAAATGTGTCTAGATAATGAGATTGTCCCTGATGAGCGAGCCGAGGGTGATGGCAACAGTGGCAAGGAAAAACTGCAACATATTGGCCCTGCAACATATTTCTACCTTAAATACAAAACATTTAAATAAAAAAAAATTATTTAAAAAAATTGATCTGGATTTGGTGTGTTGAAACATGAATTGATACAAAAAAGGACAACAATTTGAAACTGAATAATTATTTCCTCCATCCTGCCCCAATCTACTCCAACCCACCACTGAACCACTGCCACCTGGGTGTTACTGTAAAAGACACAAAAATGTAATATGGTTGCTTTATATTATGTAAAAAAAAAATGTAATGTGGTTACTTATAGCAAGTTATACACCTGAAGTTAAATATCAAGCAAGAAGCACTTTATATTAATAGCTAACGAAATATCCTGTTTTGGACAGAGTCAGCATAGTGCACCTAGATCATCTCAATCCCTCTATTGCATAAATTCATAAAATGTATCCATTTGTCTGTTTAGCTTTCTAAATGAACGCTATTTTTAAATACAGTATGTGATTAATTTATTTTAGCATTTGGACAACAAATTGTAGGGCACATTTCTGTGAAAAGGTTTTGCCATCCTCTTGTTGTAATGAATGTTATAGACTTAGTTGCACTTGTGTATTGCAGCACATATAACAAACTCTGGACTGGCGCTCATGGGGAACTCAGTGATCTTCTGACCCAGGAGTTTCCGCCCCAGCCTTTACGGCCTGAGAAAGACCGCGTGGTGTTCTTCCAGCGTGTCGCCACCTTGTACGTGCGCTACGTCCGAATCTTCAGGCAGCTGGAGGAGGCCTACGATCAGACCGTCCACCCACAGAAGAGGAGGCTGATCCGGGACGTCCTAGACGGAGTGATGGGTCGCGTCCTGGAGCTGAAGAATGAGATGGTGGAGAAGGAGTACTCCGAGTACCATTATATGGATGATGTCATCCAGGATTTGAAACTGACACCGGCGAGTTTGTAGCTCCAGATAAAATGTTGATTGTTCAATGTTTATCAGAATGTTTTTAAAACTGAACTAAACATTTTTGCCAGATAATGCAGATGTTCTGTTACTCAGTCAGCTATAAATTATCTATCATTGTGTTTATGACCCAATTTGTATCAACCACACCCATAAAAAAACCAAAGCTTTCAGAGAGCTGAATCTTCCAGTAGTGCAGCTCAGCCAATGCAGCGTGCCAACACCGGCACACACTAATTCTTCCTCATTTTAGAGGGTGCCATTACTTTTGTTTTGGCATGGTTTTCTTTAAAGTCGTTTATATAAAGCAACTGAGTTTCACAAAACATTCCTTGAACTAAATTACTAGTTAAATTACTAATTATTAATCTATTTTTAACCCTTTTTTGGATTTACCTTATCATTCACTGTCTTTGTTTCTAGGAGGATCTTGAGATTCCGATCCCGAAGTACTTCATTAATGAACGGCGTAAAGTTTTGCAGGAGAGAGCTGCATTTCTCTCCAGCATCCTGGATCAAGATGGAACGATGGTTAAACCAGAAGTATGTGAACAGTTATATCTCTTTTCTTTGATCACATGGTCTTCATGATCTTGATTTTAAACCTCTGGTATATCTCTTAGCCGACTACAACACGCATGCTGAGTCTGGAGGAGGCCGTCGTAATCATTCAGGTGTCGGAGAGGGCGCGGCAGGGTCGCCTGAGGACCAACATCATGCGGGAGATCCACAGGGATGCAGAGAGACGGAGGAAAACTAATGACAAGGATCTCAAAGAAGCTACAGAGGAACAGGCTGCTATTCAAATCCAGAAGGTGATGTGACTGAGGCATAATTTACACACGTACATCAAAATCATCTGGTTTAGACCACGCCTACTCAGTGCTTACATCAGAGTACAGATCTAAACATTTGGATCACATAAAGAGCGTGGCAATGTGTTGAGTCAAAGGCACATTTAAATACAATACATTTGACCAGCAATCCTAAAATAACTGCAGACAGACATGGACTAAAAAAAAACATAATAAAATAAAATAAATCCAAATAAAACAATTAAAACAATAAGAAGACCACCCACAGTGCATTTAATAAACAAAAATAAATAAATAGTTACCTAGACCTACACTGTATGAAATGTCAGAGTATTAAAAAGGTCATGGTTTATACATTGGAAGGATAGGGGCCTGTCTGATGTACATGGGCAGATCATCTCAAAGTTCCAGGGCTGCTACTGAGAAAGCACGGTCACCCTGACATTTCAATCTCGATTTGGGAACTGTAAGTTAAATCTGATCAATAGACCTAAGAGAATGTTCAGGACTCTATGACTTATAAAGGTCAGAAATATATGATGGTGCTAGATTATTCATGGCTTTGTAGGCTTTTAACAAGATCTTGAACTGCACAGGAAACCAGTGTATGGATGCCAGGACAGGATTTATGTATCGCCGCTTACATCTTCCTGCAGCAGTGTTTTGGACCAACTGTAAACAGGCAAGAAAGGCCTGGCCAACACCAACATCGAGCCCATTACAACAAGAGTGAAGCTAACCTGAAATAAAAGCACGTATAACTTTTCCAACATCTAACCTTGGACAATTGCCTAATATTAAAAAAAGCAGTTAAAATCCAGTAAAACACCCAGGTTTCTAAGTTAGTTTTTACATATGATTTAAGGGAACACATCTCTATAAAAGGCTCAACACAGACTCCCTTGGGCTCAAATACCAGCACTTCAGTTTTATTCTCATTAAAACTGTCAGGCCATCCATGCTTTGATTTCCTCCTGACATTCCAATACTGGTGTTGAACTGTTTGTTTACCTCTTTTTTAAAAGAAAGATAAATTTGGATGTTGTCTGCATATCAATGAAATGACATTCCTCCCTAAATCCCAACGGAAGTAAGCCACATTGTGACAATTTTAAAGGTCCAAGAATAGACCCTAGAGGGACCCCACATGTGAGAGCCGCCGAGAAGAATACAGAGTCACCAAGCCCAACAAAAAACTTCTGCCCTTTAGATATGATTTGAACCAGTCCAGCGCAGAACCATTTATGCCCACACTGTGGTGCAGATAATAAATGAGGGTGGAATGATCTACAGTGTCAAATGCAGCTGTGAGATCTAACAGCAGAAGAATAGCAAAACTCCCAGAGTCAGTAGTTGTTAACTGGGTGGAACCAGACTGAAACACCTCATGAATACCATGTGCCTCTAAGAGACTGTATCTTGACAGTGACATTTTTCTCCAATACTTCAGAAAGAAATGACAATTTAGAAATCTATCTGAAACTAGTACAAGCTTATAAGTCACTGGAAGAACACCAGTAATCTATATAGACTAATATTTAAAATTTTCTGAACCATCTGTCCAATAATGTCAAGAATCTTTTTAAGAAATCGAGGAGAGATAACATCAGTGGGACAGAATGACCATTTCATGTGCCCAATAATTTCCTTTAAAAAGTGAAAAGAAGTGATGGTCTCTCAGGTTGCTCCTTACAATTTCAAAAGACCCATGTAATTTATCTTTCGTCCACTTGAACTTATGTCTGTGTCTGTAGGTGTGGAAAGGTTACTTACAGAGGAAGAGGACGAAGCAGGAGCGTGAAGAGGAGATGATTGTTCTGGGCATGGTAAGCTCAACATCTGTCTTTTGTTAGTGCTTTTCTCATGACTGCTTTTACATACTTGTTGAAGAATGGTTGTGATGGAATGGTTGTCTTTGTCTTGCTCCTTCCTTGATCTTAATCCACTCAATATCACCATACGCAGTTTCCAAAGTGTTCTGATGAGCTAACCAAAATGGCCAGGCGTCCCCATTTCTAGGAGGCAGATCCACTGATTTTTATGTTCGATATAGTCAAAGGCCTTTGTGTCTTGTGTAATCGATGAAAGACACAGATACAATATTCTTGCTCCTCCTCCATGAGCCATCTGAGGATAGTAATGTGATATTTAGTGCATCTTTTCTCCCAAAAACCAGCCTTTACATCTGACATTTCTCTAACAATGATATACAGAGTAACCTTGGATTACGAGCATAATTCGTTCCGGAAGTGGGCTCGTATTCCAAAAACACTCGTAAACCAAATAGAATTTTCCCATAAGAAATAATGAAAACTCAAAAATCGTCTGGTTTAGACCACGCCTACTCAGTGCTTAAATCAAAGTATAGACCTAAACATTTACAAGCCTTTACATCTGACATTTCTCTAACAATGATATACAGAGTAATCTTGGATTACGAGCATAATTCGTTCCGGAAGTGGGCTCGTATTCCAAAAACACTCGTAAACCAAATAGACTTTTCCCATAAGAAATAATGAAAACTCAAATTATTCGTTCTACAGCCCAAAACAATAAATACATACAAATAATTAATACAACATATAAAGTAAAAATAAAACAAATTAACCTGCACTTAACATTAAAAAAAAAGTTCAAATAAATCCAGACAGATAAGTGTTTCCGTTTGTGCGCGCAGGCGCCGTATATTTGTGTGTGTGTGTGTGTGTGTGTGTGTGTGTGGAATTAGCCCCTCGCCTCTTCTTAAACAGTAAAACACCTCCTTCCTCCCCACACCCCGCTTTTTAAGTTTCACAACTAACATACACAATGCAAACACTGGTTTAACGGGAAAAAAAGAATTCAAAACAAATGAACCAGCACCCTACTTTTGAAAAGAATCGCGACAGAGCTGAGTTTTCTGTGTAAATAAAGCGCGTGTGTAAAGCGCCGGGGAGATCTGTGTATGTGTGTGTATGTGTGTGTATGTGTGTGTATGTGTGTGTGTGTGTGTGTGTGTGTGTGTGTGTGTGTGTCGGTGTCAAATTACGCGCGGGTAATTTTAAAACACATGAGACAAGTGTGTGTGTATGTGTGTGTCGGTGTGTGTGGGGCACAGTGTCAAATTATGCATGCGCACACACAGAAGAGAGAGGGAGATGTTGATTATACCAGTAAGAGACAAGCACTAAGAGCAGCAGGGGAGACGATTACCCATAATTCCGCAGCGCAAGAGAGAGAGAAAAATCATTGGCTCAGTTGTGATCACTTGCCGCTCGGTGTCAAAATAAGAGTCGCATGCGTGATACATGATACTCTGCGCTCGTAAACTAATACTTGCTCGGTTTCCGATTAAAAATTTATTAAAAATCTTTGCTCGGTTTGCGGAACACTCGTAAACCACGTTCCTCGCAATCCGAGGTTCCATTGTACTCAGGTGTGGTTCAATGATCTTTAAGAGGATCTTACTAGCGTTTGGTATCGGGGCGATGGTGTGTTAGTTGGCCACTCCTTTGGCCACAGACACGTTCTCCAAATGTACTGATATCTTCTTCTTCTTTGTCTTTCGGCTGTTCCCTTTCAGGGGTTGCCACAGCGAATCATCTTCCTCCATCTAACCCTATCCTCTGAATCCTCCTCTCTCCCACCAACTAACTCCATATCCTCTCTCACTGGATCCATAAATCTCCTCTTTGGTCTTCCTCTAGACCTCCGGCCTGGCAGTTCCAACCTCTCATCACAATCTCTCCTCTGAACATGTCCAGACAACCTCAATCTGGCCTTTCTGACTTTATCTCCAAAACATCCAACATGGGTTGTCCTTCTGATGGACTCATTCTTGATCCTATCCATCCTTGTCACTTCCAAAGAGAACCTCAACATCTTCATCTTTGCTATCTCCATCTCTGCCTCCTGTCTTTTCTTCAGTGCCACTGTCTCTAAACTGGTGAGCATCGCTGGTCTCACCATCGCTGGTCTTTCCTTTCATTCTCACTGACACTTTTCTCCACACATTCTCCAAATTTACCAATATAATAAATGGTAATTATGCTAATTATACCATGGATGTGGTAATATTTGTTTTGGTTTTCTTCTTGATATTATATTTTATACATTGTTCTATAATATAAATGTCTAATAGAGGTATCTGTGAACCTGTGTGTGTGTGCTTGTTGTAGTCCATGAAGCCCAGTCTCTTCCAGCCGTGCCCCCCTGTAGTCCTCGCTGAAGACAATAAAGCCGCCAGGAGGAAGAAGCAGGAGGAACATGAGGAGGATTATCAAAAAGCTATGATCTCCATCTCCAAGATCCTGCAAAAGACGGAGGGTCCTGACATGAAGGAAACAATGAAGGGTCAGATCAGACAGTGGTTCATCGAGTGCCAGTGAGTGGTTAGGTCATGCAGGGAGTGGTTAGATCTTGAACCAAATGATGTGTGTGTAATGGTTTACCTTTGGATTTCACATAGAAACACCACCATTAACATGTGCATCATATGTTATTATGTGCTGTACATCTGTATCTAAAGTCTTCCTTTTGATCAGCGATGCATCGGGGTCCTTTCCTGACTATCCCGATGAGGAAGATGGCGGATCGGCTAATATTTTTGCAAATAAAACACCTGAGCAGGTAAATAGAACTTTTACGTGTGCAGGTATGTACAAGATTAATACAGTTATTAACACATTTTAACCTGGACTTGAACCTGCAAATAAGCATATGCATCAAAATGTGTGTTAATATCATTGTGTGTAACATTTCAATGATTTAATGGTTAAAATTAGTGGTTAAAATTAATCAATACACCAGTTTTAAATTAATTCTAAATAGTTATAACTAATTACAAGGTAAATATTATTGATTTATCTCCATGTTAAATAGGTTTTACTAAAAGAGTAAAGAAAAATACATTATGAATCATGCTGTTATCATAAAATAATCAACAACTAAGTGGTGTGATCAAGAAGCGTTACTGCCACCACTCTGAAGTTCTTATGAAAGCACGTCTTCAAGTGTTTTTTTTTTTTCATTGTTGATTGTCTGCAAAAGCGAATTCACGTTACAGCAGCTATGAGCAGACTTTGATTTTTGTTTGTTTTGTGAAACTCACTGAAGCTGATGGAAGAGCTGGCGGCTAAAAATGAGGAGGAAGAAAACAAAAAGCCGGAAAAGAAGGAAGAGCAGAAAGACAAAGGGAAAAAGGAAACCGGGAAAGGAGAACAAGAGGTACACGTGATCGGCGGCTGTGTTCTAAATGATGAGTACTGTATTAAGGAGCACACCAGTAACTGTTCTCTCAACATCACAGATGCATCCTTGTCAGATCAAGGGTCATGCCCATGATGCAGGGAACACTAGTGCATTGCAGTTTTACTGTTTTTTACGCTTCACTCTGAAAAATTATGCTTCATAAAGTGTATAGAGTGTAGTCAGTAATATTCTGTGGTCGGTTTACAGGAAGAGGAACCTGGGCTGAAGTTGCTGCCTTCTGCCTTTCTGTCCGAGCTACAGAAAGGACACAAGACATTTACAGGTGAGTCTGAATGGGGGGTGTCTTAGAGAGGATCATGCTCCCAGACCTCTTTGTTCTGCTGATAGACTTCCCATGTTGTTGAAAACTAAGAAATCTGGAGGGGAATGTTTGTGAGGAACAGCCTGCCCGATTGTAACCTTGAGTGGTGAGTTGTTGCTGAGTTTCTGTGCTAGTCATGGTTTGTGCATGGCAAACACCACGTTCGAACACAAGGCATTTCATAAGAGTACCAGAATGTGAGTACCAGACAGTGAAGAAATTTATAGTTGACTTATCCACTTTGGGGCCATATGTTATGAACATTGGGTAAAGAGATGAGCAGAGCTGTTAACTGGTCACCATCTGGTGGTGATTTAGATCAGATGGCAGGGGAGATGGACAATCTCTGCAGACCCAAACAAGTAGTTGGGTTTTGCTGGGAATGGCTAATGAAAGACTCAGTCCAACATTATTTCAATTCCTTTCAATTACTCATTAAATGTAACCCAAATAGATCGTAGGGTTAGTTCAAGACCTCCATTGTGGACATCACCCCAAGGACCCGCTGGTGAGACACCAGATGTGAGGGAAGCTGTCAGGCTGAAGAAGAAGGCTTTTCGAGCCTTGGATGAGAAATTCGGGAAAAAAAGAACGAGCTCAGAGGAGACTTACTGCTCCTCCTCATCGAGAGTTGAGGTCATTTGGACACCCGATAAGGGGTCCTGTTTGGCCGCCTGGTTGAATACTGTCGGATAAGATATCCTGGGTGTCCCCTGGTTGAATACTGTCGGAGGCCCTGGGGCCGACCCAGGACATGCTAGAGGAATTTTTTATATCTCGGGTGGCTTGCAAGTGGTGAGGGGTCCCCAAGGAAGAGCTGGAGAAAGTTGCTAGAGACAGGGATGTCTGGGCAAGTCTGCTTCTCAAGGCATAATTTCTTTACAGGATTGTTTCCCAAAGTATGCATCTTTTTCATTTCTCATTTCTGGAAGAGATTTTTTTTATCTTCGATTTGTTAAACTAAATTAAGACAAGCAGTTTGTGTATATGTATGTTTGTGCATGTACAGTGTAAAAGCCTTCTGTTTGCTCTGACACAGACGTCTGGCAAAACCGTGACGAGTCCAAGAACTTCAGCCAAAGACATGAAGCGGAGCTGATTAAAGAAGATAAGCGGAAAGTGCTTGAGGCAGAAATAAGATTGCAGGTCAAATTAAAACTTCTTTTTCCAATTGAGCCCTAATACTGTACAAGGACACACCTTAAGTAGTGTCTTTGCGCTCGTGTGTTCAGGTGGACGAGTTGATGAGACAGGAGCTCACTAACTGGAAATTTGCAGTGGAAGGAAGTAAAGGTGGAAAAGCCAAGCCTGCAGGAAAGGTCCTGATCGTCTTCCACACTTTTTTTTTTTTAATTCTTTTTTTAAGAGAATAGTGTTGGTTGCTGGTTAAATGTGTTTATTTTACTTTACATACAGAAGAAGAAGAAGAAGAAGACATTGAAGAGTGTAAAGAAGAAAAAGAAAGACAGAGACCTTACAGCTGATAGGTGACTTGGATCTATGTGTGTTAAATGCGTGTCGTATTAAATATGCAAATAAGCAATTCTTAAACAACGTTTTCCTGCCTGAACACCAACCATGAATTTGTCACCTGGATTACAATGTGAGTAATTGAGGAAATTCTATCATTCTGTAAGATTCCAAAACCCTCGCTTTTGTAGTCCCACTGCACTAAAGAGTTGCATCTTTCAAAGTTCCAAATTTAGTATAAGTTTATTTAGTAACTGTTTTCGTTCCTCAGAACGAGCTGTATAGCTAAACAGAACAAGCCATATGGGGAATAAAGAGAGTTAAACTTTAAAAGATACCAACCTGGTAACTGTAACTGTACACATGTTCCGGGTGACAAACTTCACACAATTTATAATGACCAAGACCTACGGTAATTATATGCACCTCAATTTTAATAAAAAAACAGACTTGAAAAAATCTAAAATATCCCTTTAATGATATTTCCTCCCCAGCTTCGTGTTTTACTATTTTTTAAAGATAATAAGACAAAAAAGAAAATGCAAAGAAGAATAAACATGTCTTTTCCTAAACTTACAACTTTACAAAGCACTAACACTGGAGGCTCCATCCATCCATGTTACAGAAACACATTTCTCCTTACAGATAATGTAACTGTTGTAGTGATTACTAAAGATTTATAAGATCTGTTCATCTGGAGCATTTGCTTTTCCAGTCCATGTGAATTAGCTGTTACTACACAGCAAAATCCTTAGTCTTGAATGAACACCCAGAGTGTTCATTTAACACTTTCAGAGTACATTCGTGACCATTAGGTCATATACAAACATTTGGGGTGTTAAATCAACACTCTGGGTGTTCATTCAAGACTAAGGATTTTGCTGTGTATAAACACGGTGGAGTATCAGAATGAGTGTATTAATATACTGTACATACACCTGGGATTAGAGCTGCTGTAGAGCTGTCCGTTTCCAGAATTTAACTGTATAAAGTAAAATCTGTTTCACATCAGGAGCATCGAGTCACTCTATGAAGAACTGGTGATGGAAGGCTTGCTCAAACCAGCGCATAAGGTGAAACTAAACGACTTCATAGGTATGAACATTATAACATGTCCAGCTCAGTTTTTTTTCTCTTCTGTTCAATAAGTCAATTAACACATGACTAATAATGAGATAAAGTAGTGTAGTGTTATATTAGCTTGTGTCTATCTTGTGTCTGCAAAAAACTATGTCTTAGCGAGTAAAAATATCTTGAATATTGGAGACATCATTTATCTCACCAATATCATAGATAAATATTAGATTTAGATATGATCTTATAATAGATTGCAAGCTAGATTTGGGTTTTTATTTACATTTACAAGCCAGTGCAGAGAGCGTGTGGTGGTGTCGGAGAACTTTCAACTTGAAGGTTGAAAACAATCCATGAGGCTGCATTCTGGATCAGCTGCAGAGGATGAATGGTGGACAGAGGCAGACCCACCAGGAGTGATTTGCAGTAGTCCAGTCTTGAAATAACAAGGGGCTGGACAAGCACCTCTCCCTTGTAGCCAATGGTTAAAGGAATTGACAAATTCTTCTGATATTGTAAAGAAGAAATTGACAAGAGTGAGTGAGGTTGGCAATGTGTGGGGAAAATGATGAACTGATAAACTTCAATCCAGGATGAGATGTCTGCCATACATGATGAGATCTGGGTGAAAACCTGAGTGTCTGAGGGAGGAAAGGGAGTTGTGTGTCATCTGCATAAGAATTGTATAAAAAAAGTGTGAGGTTATGACCTCACCAAGAGATCAGGTATAGAGGGAGGACAGAAGAGGGCCAAGTACTGAGCCTTGTGGGACAATGGAGTAGATGCATGAAGTAGATGTGGATCCCCTCCATGTCACTTCATACGGCCGATCTTCGAGGTAGGAACTAAAACACTGGTATGCCGTGCCACATATTCCAAGGCTTGTAAGGATAGACAAGAGAATCACGGTATAAAGTGACAAATGCAACTGAGAGGTCCATAAGGATGAGGACAGATGACCGCTTAGATGATCTAGCAGCATGGAGCTTTTCAACGACAGACAGAAGGGCAGTCTCTGTGGAATGTGTCTCTTTAAATCCGAATTGGTTAGGATCATTGAGGTTGTTCTATAAGAGATAAAGAGGCATTTGATTGTAAACAGCGCATTTAAGAATTTTAGAATGAAAAGAGAGAAATGATACCGGGCGATAACTGATGTCCGCTGCAACCAGGCAGGGTTTCTCGCGGATGGGAGTAACAGTTGCCTTCTTAAATGCAGAAAGTGTTCATTAAGATGCTGGTTTAACCATTTAACAACTTTACACTCTTTGTGCTGCGACACTTGGGGAATCTCAATCGTAAAAAAGCATTTACTTTTGTAAGAGGTTTACAATTACTCTAAATTTTCCACATTACAGGTGATTACAGCTACCTTGGCACGACCCTGAGGCAGACTGACATTGAGCCCATGCCCTCATTATCAGATGTGCGGCAGGTTATATCTCTTTGGGCTGTTCTGCCATTGGGTACGTCGTTCAGTCTGTTTTACTACCCATATCTGTTAATCTGTTTACTTTGCTCTAAACTAATCTCACACCGTCTTTCTTGCTCTTGCTGAAGGTTCCCAGGCGATCCATGAGAAAGCTCCTCTAGTAAAGTCCATACTCTTGGTGGGGCCTTCAGGAGTGGGGAAGAAGATGCTAGTCCATGCTATCTGTCAGGAGACTGGAGCTAACCTGTTTGACCTTTCCGCCTCAAACCTGGTGGGAAAGTATTCAGGCAAGAGTGGGCTGCAGATGATGCTGCACATGGTGTTTAAGGTGAAGCGACTTTGTCTTAGATAAGTGGTTTTGGAGGAGGTTGGGGGGTGAGTTTTGCATACGTTTAATTCATTTAACTCGTCTAAAAGATCTATAAAATCTATAAGTGCATTTGAATTTTTTTTCTCTTCTGACACCAAAACGTCAAAAAACACAGACGTCAACAAACCATTTTATCTCCAGATCACCAGACTTTATACACTGATATTTATTTTACTTTTATGGTACGCTAGTTAGTAAATAAATAAATAAATGCGCTTGTCTCTGTGCTAAATTCTTACTGGCAATTAATCCATGATCATGCCTTAACATCCACAGTTTAAATTAAGGCAGCTGGGAATTGGCATGATTTTGGGAATTGGGAATTCTGTGTCGTCTCCAGGTTGCCAGATTAATGCAGCCATCTGTAGTATGGATCGGAGATGCTGATAAAATGTTTTACAAGAAAATACCAAAGGAGGAGAAAGAGGTAAGAGTTTGGAATTTCTCTCTGTTTCGTAAAATTATTTTATTCTCTGTGATTTAAATATTTACTGGTATGTACAATGGAACCTTGCATTGCGAGCATACTGTACTCTCTGCGTCAAAACAAGAAGCACATGTGTATACATGATACTTGATTATACTTGGTACTCGTATATCAAGACTCGCTCATTTATCAGGTTTACATTAATTAAAATTTTTTGCTCGTCTTGCGGAACGCCCGCAAAGCGAGTTACTCGCAATCCGAGGTTCCACTGTATATGTAAAGTGTTTAAAGTTTAAATACGTTTTTTTTTCCACTTACAGTTAGATCCAAAGCGGCTAAAGAAAGATCTACCTAAAATCCTTAAATCTATCAAAGGTGAGGATCGTGTTCTTATCGTAGGAACGACAAACAATCCTCTGAATGCAGACCTAAAGTCTCTGTGCAAGTTTTATACGAAGATCGTCCTCATACCCCGGCCAGACTACGCCTCGAGGTTCGGTATGTAATCAAAACACTTTTTTATGAATTTGAACTATTAATGTTTCCTTTAGATGTTGCGATTATGTTGATAATTTATTATGATAATTATGATTCATTTTATTTGATTTTCAAAATTAAATTAAAAGATTGTTAGTTTATTAATATACAAAATTTGCAGTACTTCTCATACCCTGGGTTATTAGTAGGGATAAGTAAAATATAGTACATTTAATTGTTGTAGAGACACAACCAGTGATAGACGTAGTGTTTTGACGTAGCAGAGAAATGTCACAATGTCACACAGTGTTTTATTCCTCTTATACTTAAGCAATTTATTACAATCTTGTGATTTTTAATGATATATCTCACTTTATATATATATTTTTATAATTTGTAGACTCAGCTGTCCTGAATATGTAAAAAAAAAAATAATAATAATTTAATTAAGTTATGTGGACCATTCACTGTACAGGTCCCTGTGAATGAGCTGTTGCTATAGAAACAAAAGTGTATTAAAAACAAGTGCAATAAATCTTTGATTTGCAGGTGCACTAATGTCAGATCTACTGACCAATCACAATACAAGGTTCAAAAGCGCTATGGTATAAATAATAAATAAAATATCATATCAACCTTGCTGTAGTTTTAATAAGAGTATTTTATATTTACTTAAATCATTAGTGTTTTCCTCGTAGTCATGTGGAAGGAACTGATCCAGAGGAACGGAGGTGTTGTGACCAGCGACCTGGACCTCAGCTCCTTGGCTAAGATCTCGGATGGGTACACACAGGGTCACATGGTGCGTGTGGTGAAGGGCATCCTGACAGCGTGGCGCATTCAGCAGCTCGCAAAACGCCCACTGATAGCCACCGAGTTTGTCTCTCCTCTCGCCAAGATCGACCCTGTGTTCCAGGACGAGGAGGAAGCCCTCAAAGTAATGCAGTGATGGATGGTTTTATTTATAGATCTCTTTTAATGGAGAGCCATGAATACAATGATAAAACGAGTGGCCAGTTTATTAGGTATACTGATATAGCAACCGAAATCAACCTGGCTTTATGTGCAAAAAAAAAGGTGCATATAATAAATATTTAATTACTGAAATTAGGTAATATATTTCACAGTTCCCAAAGATTGCACTCAAATGTGTTATATTGTGAATGATAATAGGATCCCCTGGCTTTCCTCAAGGGCCCTATGGCTGGTTAAGTGTTCTTATCTTCTTAAAAAGGGTTCTACATTGGACCTTCAACACTTATAAAATGTTCATAACTTCTCCATAGAAACAAACCATAGAAACCAGGAGAAAGATAAATATAATAATAACAGTTCTCTATAGCGCACTCAGGTGGTTAGATTAGAATATACAGTTTGTTTAGTCTGTTTTGTAACTCGGACACCTGTCATGTTTTTTCCCTCACAGAGCTGGTATGCAAAGACTCCTCTGGGTAAGAAGAGAGCAAGAGCTGCTTTAGGGATGGACGCAGAGGAAGATGTAGCAGCTAAAGACAACAAGAAGAAAGGAAAGAAGTAACTTGAATATAGACTTGACCAGCTCGACTGTATCACATTCCTCAGTGCTTCAAAAATAAAACCACATTTTTCTTCATATTTTTTAAACCCTTTAACAAGACTTTAACATCCTTTAGGATGCATGAACTTTTTTTTATTTCATAAAAAAAAAAAAAAATCAAGTTCTCATTTCTGAAAACTAGAGAGAAATGTATATTAATCATTAATTATTAAAAAAGGTAAACTCCTAAGAATATAAGAATGAGCATTCTCTTAAAATTCTGTTGATGAAAAATAAAATATGCAATATATACCACTTAAAAACTCCACATGTAGTACACGTACCTGAGTTGTCAAGAGGCATCAACAATGGGTGGCTGCAGTATTACCAATATGCAAAAAGCCTTGATGTGCAAACCCGCAAGACGCTGAAAATATTCTGGTAGGATGTGTCAGATGCTCTCACCCATGGAGAAAAGAAGGAGGATAGACTGATCATGAGAAGGGCGGAGAATGTGCCTACCAGATGCATCCAAAGCCCAACAACCCCAAAACTCTTGGATGATGTTTGCTATGATCACGTGGATCAATTCCTGGTTTTCACTGACAAAGGAAGTTCTACACTGGTAGACAGAAATCATCTCCTGTTAGGAAATATTGTGTTTGTGCATTGTCATCTAGAAAAGCTGAGACATCTGCTTCCAAAAAGTAAAAGGAGACGAAGACAGTTGTGTTATTTTATTTTACAAATGCATGAAGTGTGCTTCTATATTAAAGCACTCGTATATCAAAGTGAATTTCCCCAATAAAAAATAATCGAAACTCAGATGATTCGTTCCAATACCCCAAAATATTTATATTAAAATAATTAATACAAAATATAAAGTAAAAATAAAACAAATTAATCTGCACATTACCTTTAAAAAAATAATACCAACAGAGCAGTGTTTCTGTGTGTGTGTGTGCTTGTGAAGGTGAGACGAGAGGAGTAGGGAGGGGGCTACTGTGTAGAATGACACACATGTGCGCGCATACATGCACAACACACACATTCTGATGGAAACACTACTCTAGAAACTGGATTCGTAACAATAACTTAATGCTTCTGTAGCTGAATAAATACAAAGCCACAGCCTTCTATTCTATTCTATTCTATTCTATTCTAAGGGGAAATCTCAGGAATGAGATGCAGATGTGGGTGTGATGGACATGAAGTGTAACTCTAATATACTGAACTAGACACATAAAATAGCATTGTTAATGTCCACCTATTTATGGACCTGACTACAATTTCCAAGTGTTTTTCCAGAAAATTAAAGCATCTCTCCCATTGCACATTATTGTATTAAGACCTGTAACTGTACGTTTCTCACCAGAACCACAGACGCACTTACAGGTCATTTGGGAAAGGGTAGTTTTATTGAGAACTTGGGGAAAGGAAAGGATTTGAATGAGGGTGTGCACATGCTGGTCCAAAAGCAGCTTGCAGGGAGGCATTTGGCTAGTGAACAGTGGTGATGGCAGATTAGCAGAATGAGCTGTTGTAGACAGCAGTTCACGCAAGTTCCACAGTAACAAGTTAACAATCGTGGCCACCCTGCCCCGCCCAGTCCTTTAATGGTGCGGCTGCAGGCAGGAATCACAACGCTGGGCCAGGAGCTACGGTGGAAATCCCGACTGAGGGCCTTAACATCAAGGCAGCTGTGTTGCGAAGGCTGGCTTCAAACTAAACTGAAAGTGCCAGGGCATCTTGGGCGGTCCTTCAGCAGTTGTCCCTCGGCATGCTGTTAAACAGTGTTGTAAAATCCACACACCTTTAGAGCCCTGGGGCACGTGGCATGGCCCATTTTACATGCCACTCTCCTTTCTGCTGGCAAACGATGGCAGCGGCATAGTGGCGGAGTGGACTTGGGCAGACAGCGGCTCTTGCTGGCTCCTCAATGTCACGGTTGCAGTTGCGGCCAGCTGGCCCCTCCCAGACATTTCAGCCTTGTGTTTAAGTAGATACATTTTTTGATAAAACTGATGTAAAACTAATGTCAATCAGATATTTATATACAGTATAGAATAATTTCCTTTCCAGTCTGTGGAAATGTGATAGTGTTCTGTCCACAGTTATCAGCCAGAGTCATCAAGCCTAAGAGAACTGGAACTGGGTGAGAATAAACAGGACGGATGGACGACAGAATCCTCACTATAAACTGGAAAAACGGGCGTGAGTTTATCATAGTACAGTGGAACCTTGGATTTCGAGCATAATTCGTTCCGGAAGTGGGCTCGTATTCCAAAACACTCTTAAACCAAATCATCATTTCCCATAGGAAATAATGAAAACTCAAATTATTCGTTCCACAGCCCCCAAAAATAAATACATAAAAATAATTAATACAATCTATAAAATTTAAATAAAACAAATTAATCTGCACTTTACCTTTAAAAAAAAAGTACAAATAAATCCTGACAGATAAGTGTTTCTACTGGTGCGCACACGCGCCGTGTGTGTGTGTGTGTATGTGTGTGTGTGTGGAATTAGCCCCTTCCCTCGCCTTGTTTTACACAGTAACACTCCTCCTCCCTCTCCCCACCTCGCTTTTTCACAACAGTTACACACACACACATAACAGAAACACCGTTTTAACAGGAAAAAAAAGAAATCTCTCTGAGACTGACATGAGCGTATATTAACGGACTCACTTTTTCAAGTTTCACAACAAGCGCATAAACACAGCGGAAACACCGGTTTAACAGAAAAAAGCGAGACTGGCACGAGCGCATACTAAAGGAATCACTTAAGTTTCACAACAAACACACACACACAAACACGGAAACGCCGTTTGAACAGGAAAAAAAGAAATCTCTCTGACCAGGCGTGAGCGCATACTAAGGGAATCACTGCTGTAAAGTAAAAACAAACAAACAAATGAACCAGCACCTTACCTTTGAAAAGAATCGCGACGGAGTAGAGTTTCTGTGTCTTTGTGAAGCCGGGAGGGGTGAAAAGGCGAGAGAGCGTCTGTGCGTGTTTCAGTGTCAAATTGCGCACGCACGAGCAAAGTTTCTGTGTTTGCGAAGCCATGGGAGGAGGGAGGGAGGGAGAGGGAGGGGGAGGGGGGTAAGGTGAGAGAGTGATGCTCGGTGTCAAAATAAGAGTCGCATGTGTGAAGCATGATACTCGGCGCTCGTAAACTAATACTTGCTCGGTTTCCGAATAAAATTTTTAAAAAAATCTTTGCTCGGTTTGCGGAACACTCGTAAACCACGTTACTCGCAATCCGAGGTTCCACTGTAGTTGAAATTTTGAGTTATGTAAGGTTTCTGTTGCTGCCCTCTAGTGAGCTACTCCACAGATGTGAAACATCTTTCTTTCTATAGGCTGTAAAACATAAAGTACAAAAATATTACATGATATAACATAAACAGTAACATAAAGTATGACCAGTACAGTGTACTGTATCCTACTTAAGGCAACACACTTCTCCAACGATGGATGAGCTTGTGGAGACCATCTTTAAAGAAGCCTTCTTTTTGGCTATAGAGGAAAAGTTTGACTTTGGTAATCACCTCGCTGCTGTTTGAAACGCCTGCCACGAATTTCGTACCCCAAGTCGCCCTCAAGCTTCACCATATCATGAGCTGAATGGGCTGGCCCGTTGTCATGATAGGTGCACTTCCATTTTCATACAATAATACTAATTTTATGAATGCCCCTTGTATATATACTTAATCGTTAAATTAATTAAAATAAATAGTGACTGTGAATTTTAAAAAAAAGTGTTTTTTTAGTATGTGTTTGATTATAAACCTTTCAAACGCACTAACTGATCTGAGTAACCTGATCACTGGTGTATCTGTGATGAACCAACAGGGGGAGCTGTAATATTTATAAGTCTTAAATAATTTTTTAAAAATGTTTAGTTATTTAGTAACTTTTAATTTTTAGACTTTTTTAGCTAATAAATGTGGATTCAACCCAAGTCTATATGGCTGTGTTCATATTATACTGAAGTCCCCACAAAGCCAGTGTCCTAATAATGTCAGATTTCTGTCAATGTGTACTTGCTACGTAACTAGTAACTCCACTAGTTTAATGAGAAAACCTCTAGGATTAGCCCAAATGTGCAATATTTGACATATCTGCATAAATGATCTGATACGCCAACACTCAGATACTGAATTCACAAACACATTATGTTCATGAATAATCATAAGGTAAACATGAAGCAAAAAGGCTTTGTTGTTCTTCTGAAACCTACACCAGAGCAAGGGATTAAACATGGTGGTGAAGAGATGGAATGTGATTCGGGACAGTTTCAAGGTCAGCTAATAGGAGAAGAGGATTTGGGGCCTCGGTTAGAGCTTAAGCTCTGTGATTGGTCTCGGGTGAGGTGGTGAAATTGAGACGCTCCCTTTAGACGGGGAATTAAGAGATCATCTCCGAACAACAAATGGATGTAGACAGCGCTTACAGCTCACAGTTCACAAATGCATTGCGTTTCTGTCCTGTTTGCTCTCTGAACTTTTGTGTTTTATTCAGTTTGGTAAGAATCACCATGTTGATATTGTTTAGATGCTCTAAAGGTCATCATGCCGATGGTGTCACGGCGATCAGACGCACTGCTCAGATTTGGATTTGCACAATCTCTGCTTATATTTAGACCTGAATAATGAGGGCTGAGAATATAAATATCCAGGCGGATGATAGATTTACATTAATAACCTAACATCTGGAGTTGCTTCTCTAGCCGTGTAAACACTCATTAAGACGGCATCATGGAGGGAAGAAACAGGACCACAGGAGATGTGAAACTCAAAGCCATGTGCTTCAAGCTTTAAGACTAACACACCACATTCAGTCGTTCTCTCATGGTCTCATTTCATCAGTCGGGGGACCGCTAGCGGTGTCCTTTTCTGGCTTCAGGAGGCCACTTAGTCCATGACATGTCCAAATACATCACGAAACAACATTTTATTTAACCTCTGTTACAAATAAATATTAGATTATTATGACACTCATTTTGAGAAGTCTGGGAGGCCTGAATTATTTAATTAGTGCGTCAGTAATGCATAATCATATATTCATTGCTTAAACATCAGGTTTCTAAAAGACTGATATGTTTGCATGTGTGGGGAAATAAGTGCTGAGTGACGACTTGTCGTTGAACTTTCCTGACCTTCCTGTCCAACCTCTCTCACATAGCAGTGGATCATGAAACCTGGACTACTGTGGATCCAATGGAATTGGGTCTTTAACGAGTAGAGATGGACTTCATGCCTCTCGTGCTCGTGAAATGATAACAGACCGATTGAGGAGTTCATGGCTAAGGGTCATTTTGGTGCTATACTGGAATTCTAAAAGCAAAATCCAACAACTACAATGCAGAGGAAATATTTTAGCCAAAACAATAAGGATATACAGAGTTCAACAGAGAATACAGATGTCTAACTGCTCACATATTTCCATTGTTTTAAGATTCAAATTTAAGATTTAAGATTACTCAATCCACTCGGTCTCACTCATTCTTTACACCACTTATCCCGCATGGGGTCACCAAATAATCTAATCAAATAATGTCTTTGAACTGTGGGAGGAAACCGGAATACCAAGAGAAAAACCTACCAAGCACGAAGAGAACATGCAAACTCACAAAAAAAAAAAACAGTAACAAAATTAATATTTAATTCTTCTAACTTATTATTAGTCAGAAATTCAGCTTAAAATTCTCTTAAATTTTATTAATCTTACAGTAATAAGTATATATATTTTATTATTACTTGAATATTGACCAAAACACAGTACTGGTGCAGATTTGGTAATTTTTTATGTTGTACATATAATACACAAAATGTTTGTGCCAAAGAAGCTACTTCTGAAGTTTATGCAACATGGAAGTGACCAATCTTGAGTCCCTAATAATTTACAGGCGTTTTGGAGAGATGATTTTATATGAGCCCCAAAATGGCCATTTTTCAGTGTTATACTGTCTCACTTCAAACAATAATCATTTAAAATGTAAATTATTCAGATTTCTTTATGAGTATCGATACTTAAATTGAGAATAATTGAAAAAATGCTTCTGTAAGCACGTAACCTGTAAAAATTGTTGCTTAAATTGGTTTTTGGTAAAAGCTTAAAAAGGCAAAAAATAAATAAAAAATAAATCTGTAGCGTCTGTAACCGTCAAATTCATGTTGCAATGTTGTTCTTTTTTTCAAGTTTGTGTCTCTTCTTGTGAAATCTAAATTGGGAAAGTTTGATCTGAACGACAATTAGGATCAGTTAAAGATTTTAATAAAAAAAAAGTTACAGACACTAAAACATAAAAGGGCATGAAATTGTATTCAGCAAATGTGTTTCTTTTTATTTGATAAAAATATAAATGTGTAGCATATTTACAACAAACGAAGCCTGGATCGGGAGACAAGAAGATTTAAGTATTATGAAAAATGGTGTCATATGATCCTATTTCCCCCTTTTTTCAGCTAGGTGAGACATTTTTTAGCATCAACACCATGTTTTGGCTATATATATATATATTTTTTTTTTTTCGTTTAATCATTTAATCATTTCAGGATTGTCATTTCTATATAAAAAAAAGTCACCTACATGTTTACTCTCATTAAATACAATAATCCATATTCGATGCATATGCAAATTAGAAACAACTGCACCCACGTACCCCACCTGTATGACAAAGCCATGTTGCGTCTCCTGTACCCAAAGGAATATGAATAGTTCGTATTGGTTTTATGATGCAACAAGATTCAAAAATCATTGCAGTTAAAATGTACCAGCTGATTCCTCGAATAAACTTTTCATAAAAATTGGAATAAATAAGAAAGTGAAAAAGGTCTTTTGTACTGATTCTTGTTTATGTTCTGTTTGGTGTGAATTTGGTGACACATAAATATTTCAGTTTATGCTGGGACAGTTTTACCTCTTCAGTGTGTGTAGGATCAGAACAACACACAGGCTTTGCTTCCTGCAGTTGATGCTCACTTGTTGCTATGTTTATGGATAATCTATTTTAAAAAGAGAGTGTGAGGATGGATGGACATGTCAGCTGTTCTCCATTAGGATTTAGTGTAGCTGAAGAAAAAAAAGGAAGAGAAAACACGTTCCACTGTCCGGAACCTCGGGGAACAGGGAGTGTGTGCGCAGGAAGACACAGGAGGCTCTGCCCAAACTTTTTTTTTTTTTGTTGATCTTCAGGGATTTGTGCGAAACCTTTGACTAACAATGCAGTGGGTGAGTAATAACACGACGATCAGTTTATACAGTCAGCCGTCAATGCAACATCTGCCTACTATACTGTTGTGCAAAATGTAAGCAGAAAATTACTGGCGGACAAAATTTACTCACAGAAATCATTTCCTGGGTTTTTTCTAGCAGTTTTATTTATTATTGTGCTGAAGAATATTTGAATAAACACTGATAGTGATTAAAGCTACAGTAGGTGTCAGTAACATCACGGGATCATGTTTAATGTTGTGTGTTAATACCGTGAGCTATTACTGTACTGATTTATTACTTAACTTATTAATTAAACCATATTAATTTATTTGTATCAGTTTCATCACATTTCTCTTTCAGTGTCATCTTCAGGGTTCACTCTCGCATGTGAAGTATCAGCAGACCACCAAACCTCTAAGACCATATCCAGGATTTTCAATTACTGCATGAGTAAAAATCCATCTCTTTATAAATATCTTCTATTTTCATTTTTTTTCCTACTAGATGAGAAGGATTTACATATGTGCAATCTGAGACAAGCCTGTGAGTGAACAGACGAGATAACAATGGCTTGTAAGGACCATACTCATTTGGGTTTTGACTAAATTATTATTATTATTATTATTATTATTACTACTTTTTTTCTTAAAAATGTAACTTATGCATTATTTGAAATTTTTTAGTTAATAAAATTCAGGTGATTAAAGGTCTTGAAGATGTGACGTTGTGTGAAAAGGAAGCCTGGACCTTCGAGGTGATTCTGAGTCACGCGTATGTCCGAGGCGTGTGGAAGCGAAACGGGCTGCCGTTTAAATCCAAGCCCTCATGTCGTATTGCAATCCAGGGGAAGAGGCACACTCTCACCCTGACACGTGTCTCGCTGTTAGACATGGGCCTGATCAGCTTTCAGGCAGAAGGAGTGGAGATCTGCGCTCACCTCACTGTCACAGGTAACTCACGCAACGATTTCTAATTAAACAGATGTAAACTATATGCAAATTTCCTATTGGTAAATTGTTGTAATGAAAGAGGAAAAACACCCCCAGGACCCTCCAGTACTGGAAAATAATGAACTATAGGGTTGTAAGAATACGTCTGCTTCACGTCAATCAGCATCCTACCACGTACAGTAGTTGTTCCTGATACTGCATAATGCATGGACATATACAGGACATTTTAAATGCTAAAATTTTTAATCTGCCGCTTTGCACCTCCAGGGTCCAGGTTTGATTTCTGGTAAGGTTCGATTACAGCTTCTGTGTGCATTGTGTTTAATTCAGTTCAATTCAATTCGATTTTATTTGTATAGCGCTTTTAATAATGGTCATGGTCGCAAAGCAGCTTTACACAATCAAAAGAATTATTTCAGTTTGTGTGAAATGTGAATGTGGATGAATCAAAATGGTCAGATGGTCCCTGATGAGCGAGCCGAGGGCGACAGTGGCAAGGAAAAACTCCCTGAGATGACAGGAGGAAGAAAGCTTGAGAGGAACCAGGGACTCAACAGGGAACCCATCCTCATCTGGGTGAAACAGAAAGCAGGAACTGATCTGCAGTCATACTGTGTGTTGGGTGGCAGCCGGTTCAGTATAACAGTTGTTAACAGATGTTTCTTAACAGAAGTTTACATGTTCTCCCCATGCTTGGTGGGTTTCCACCAGGTACTCTGGTTTCCTCCACAGTTCAAAGACTTGCAGATTAGACTAAGTGGTGTTTCCAAGTTGCCCATAATGTGTGAATGCTTGACCAGAGGTTCTACCACATTTATGCAAATAGAAATAAATACAATTGCCACCACTGGCCTACACTGTCCTTAGTTGGACTACAGAGGTTCCTAGATGGATGGATGGATATAAATGAGAGTAAACCTCTATTGCTTTAGTATTCAACTATGAAGGTCCTTTGGTGCAGGTAGACACTATTATACTCTGCTAATATGGGATTGTTAGCCTGGGATTGCCTTTTAATCATTTTATAGTATAGATAGAATCATAGAACACTATCACATTTATAGACATGCATAGGAATAGAGCTAGCAGCAATACTCCTGGCAATAAACTACACATGCAAACTGTGATCTGTTTTAAAACAGTCAAACATTTTTGCTCTAAGATGCAAAAATTGTATTTCAAAAATAAAATCATGGGTTGAGACTCATTTTTCTTCTCACTTCAATGTTTTACTCTTCTTTTCATACAGCAAGAGACATACAGATCCTGAAACACCTTCAGGATGTCAGCGTGATGGAAAGGCAGAGTGTAACGTTTGCGTGTGATGTAAACCTGGAGGAAGTGGATGGAAAGTGGTTCAAGAACAACAGCAAGATAAAAGCTGGGGACAATGTCCGAATTAGACAAGAAGGTAAGTTCATGTGTCTGTATAGTTGTTGATTTATGCCATGCATAGCACTTTTGAATTCTTCACTCTGATTGGATAAAGTGTTCATTTATCAGAGATGAAAACAGTGCCGTCCTCATGTTGGATCAGAGAAGGCATGTATTTTAGGTCGGTGCTAGGAAGGGTGACTTGGATATGGGGTCAATCCAAGTTGGAACTAAAACTTGGGACAGGTATGGTGTTGAAACTTGGTACAGGCACTGAATCAAATCTTAGCATGGACACTGGGGCAGAACAGACAAGTTTTCCTTGGGCATTTGGGAAAACCTTGATACCAGAACAACATCCTCAAAGCCAGGCAGTGGTGCCAGTATGGCATCCATTGAACAGAGCAGAGACTCTAGCATGACCTCACAGCTAGGGTGTGGAGCAAGGATGATGTTTTTGATACCAGGAGAAGGAGCTAGCATGGTTTTCACAAATCCATGCAGCACCAGCAGCAAGGTGGCCAGGAGGTGGTACCAGCAAGGGCTCCCTTAAGCCAGGCAGTCGTTTAAGTACACTGTCCTCAAAGCCAACCGGTGGGGCTCCACAGAGCGTCCTCAGCCCCAGGAGACACAGCTGGGCTTGGCAGAGATGGTGTCTGGCCTAGCTGGGACTTTGTAAATTATGGTCAAAGTGCAGACTATTTTAAGCAGAACAAAGCACATCTCAGGCTGAGCATGTCATGGTTCAGCCATCACAGTACGTGAACAGAGCGTAATTTAGGTATATCTTGGCAGGAAACCCTGGTAAGATTCATACAGTACTTGGTGAGGAAGGCTTGTCATCTTGTCATCCACAGGGTGCAAACTCCATGCACACAAACCCAAGGCGGCACTGAAAACCTTGACCGTGGAAGTGCAGATCCACAGTGCTAACCACCACCCTGCTGCCCATCACACCACAACATGATTAGTTATTTTGCTATTACAGCATGCCATGGTGTGTTCTATTCCTTACTTTAGTCATTTATAATCTTGTCTCCAAACAAAACATAGGTAAAACTCACTCACTGACCTTCAAAGCCATCAAGCCAGAAGATGCTGGCGAAATCACCTTTATGGCAGAGAGAGTTTTGTCAACAGCAATGCTAAGAGTGGAAGGTAAAAATAAATAATGTAATATTTTAAAAACATTTCACCAAACTTAATACACCAAGCCAATACTAGCGATTTCCTTCAGAGCTTCCAGTTCAGATTGTAAAGCCACTGCGGGTGAAGATTGCCCTGTACAGACACCGCGCCCTGCTGGAGTGCCAGGTCTCCCGCGCTAATGCTGAGGTCACATGGTACAAACGGAACAGAGAAATCGCACCCAATGGGAAGTACCAAATTATTAGTGAAGGTCTTTACAGGCAGCTGACCATCGAAGAAGTGGGCTCATCAGATGAGGACACCTTCATCTGTGATGCTGGTGATGATAAGACATCTTGCCGACTGTTTGTGGAGGGTGAGATTAGATTTAATCTAACAGAACACTTACACTCTAAGAACACAGGCATTTAAAAAAAGTCAAGGTATCAAGGTATACTAACACAAACTGTATAGCTAGTGATATGAAATCACTAGAAACATATGGCCAGTGTTAATAGCTTTACTATCCTTCATTCATTCAATTATCTTCAGGAACTTTTTTTCCTGGTCACACTCATGGTGGATATCAGGTATCTTTGGAATAAAAGGAATACACCCATATAAATATACACCAATGCACAACATGTATTCACACCTTCACATTTACTACATATACAGTAGTTCTTTTATTGGATCTACTATACGCACCAATCCTCCGACAACTCTGTCACTGGTTCCCTGGTTTTCCGTACTTGGAGCACTTTTGTTAGGTCATGACCACTGCAGACTGGGAACATCCCACAAGAGCTTCATTTTTGGAGTTGCTCTGATCTAATCATCTAGACGTCACAATTTGGCCCGTGTCAAAGTTGCTTAAATTCTTACATTTGACCATTTATTTTTGCCACCAACACATCAACTTCAGGAAAAAAAGCCTCACTTTTGGCCTAATGGATTCCACCCACTTCTAGGCACCACTGTAATGAGATATTGTCTCACTGTAGCTACTTTGACAAGGGCCAACTTTTGATGGCTGGACGAGTGGCCTAGACAACTCTAATACTGCAGATCTTGTGGGATGTTCCCAGTCTGCAGTGGTCAGAACCTACCAAAGTGGTCCAAATAAGAAAACCAGTGAACTGGTGACAGGTTCATGGATGGCCCAAGCTTAGTGATGCATGTGGGGAGTGAAGGCTAACCCATGTAGTCTGATCCAATGCCGGTATTGATAGAAAGGAGTCAGAACACACAGGCCATTACTCTTTTGGTGGGAAAAGGAGGACCTACTCAATATTAGGTGGTGGGTTATAATATAGCTAATCTATTAGTCTAGTTCCCAAACAAATTAGTATCTTAACTTAACACCATGACCCTGACTAGATGAACATGTTAGATTAAATGTGCTCTTTGTTTCTCCTAAAAGCTTAATTCTGTATCTGATCACAAATAACAACCCCATTCAAGACTGGACTTAAACAGATTAGCGACTTTGGATGTGGGTCTTGAACCAAACACAGGCTACCTTTCACAGGTTCTAAGTTTCGCTTGTCCTTCCAGAGCAGGTTATCAGCATTGTGCGTGGACTGAGTCCCGTCGAGGTAATGGAGCCTAAGGAGGCTCGTTTCAGAGTGGAGACAAGCATTAAAGCAGAACGAGCCCCTAAATGGACTTTAAATGGGGAGCTGTTAAATCCTGGCCCTGAAGTGAGGATAGAGAGAGATGGAACGTCACACCGACTTACATTCACCAACACCAACAGCAGTATGTGCGGCATCATCCAGTTCAGCTCGGGGAAGAGCAAGTCGACTGCCCAGCTTACAGTTACAGGTAAAATAAAAATAAAAAAAAACTCTAAGATTTAACCCAGAGATCTGTGTGCTACTATGAATTAACATGTTTGCATTGATTTAACCAAACAGAGCGCCCCCTGGTGATCATGCAACCCATTTCAGATGTGAAGGTTAAAGAGAACTGCTCAGTGACTCTCAAGTGTGAGTTTTGTCCTTCACCAAGAGTGGTACGCTGGTTTAAGGGCAGAACTCCTTTACTTTCCTCAAGCAAGTACACCATGAGACAGGAGAAGAACCACGTCGAGATGACCATCATGGGTGTGAAGGCTGGAGATGCAGGGGAATATCGGTGCCTAGCTGGTGGATCTGAGACCAGGGGTCGAGTCAGTGTAGAAGGTATGGTTCCAACTGTTTTCAAAGGTCAGTTATTTCCAAAGCCTTTGTGTTACCTGTAAGGTTTAATTCAGTTGTATGGTATGAAGAAAATACGGTTATGCTGTAGCTCCTGAATGGAATAAAAGAAAATGCTTTTAATAAAAGAAATCTTTTTTGAGGCCAAATCCTGACAAACCTGCCTGTGCTTCTGGGGTGAGAAGGACAGCATTATTCCCAGTTCCCAATTTCATTTTCATTGCCGCAGATGACTACAAATTTACAAATAGTGATGAGTCCTGGGTAGTTATATGGCAGGATTGTGACTTGATGGGGTGTTTCAGGGTGACATGTTTACTCTAGGTACCTGGGATTATTTCCAAGAACATATGTCCTCAAAGTCAGTTTTTCAGTGAGAACACAATTTTTCCAGACTTGGAGATCGTGCTCAGGACCACTTGAAAAGGTAGTCTCAATCATAATACGACGTATTCGGATCCAATTAGACAAGAAGGCCAATTATACCTAAACAGGAAATGAACAACTATTTAGACTCGATGCGATCAGTGACATCTGTCTCCTCCAAAACTTTTCTATACGCGTAATACACTCCAATCTCATCCGCTGACCTACACGTCATAGATTATAAAATAGAAAGGCACACAAGATATATATATATATATATATATATATTTTTTTATATATATCAAATTGAAATATTAATATATTAATATTAAGCATAGTGCAAAGGTTGATTTCCTTGTTCTCTTCTTTTTGTGGTCTTTTTTTTTTTAATGGCGACTCACAAACCAATTAGGCCAGGGTTCGGCAACCTTAAACATTCAAAGAGCCATTTGGACCCGTTTCCCACAGAAGCCACAAAACCCTTTTGACATCTAAAATGACGATAACACTGCATATATATATATTTATATATATATTTTTTTTAGCTTTATGCTATGTATATTTAAAAAATGTGTGTTGCATTTATGAAATCAATAAACTGCTACAGCAAAAATTAAATCTTATTTCTGCATGCAAGAAAAATATTTAAAATTCTGAAAAAAAGACACTGGGTTGAAGTTTACTTATAAAAATGTAAATTTTCAATGTCTATTTGAGTCCTTCTCACATTTATGAAATAAAAAGGCAAACTTAAATGCACCTGCAGCAAACCAAAAATGCCGTCTGCCATCATCCTTTTATCGCGTGTACTGGAGTGTGCAGTCAGCGGTCAACCAAAAAAAAAAAAAAAATGGAGCTTGAAAAAGATTAATACTGTTTATTTATTATCATTATTATCAACGATAACATCATATTAGTATGACACACTTTAATTAAATCAAGAAATCTTCAATATTATATAGAATAGTAATCTGTAATAAATAAATAAATCTTGGTAAATTTTTAATAAATTATTATTATTATTATTATTATTATTATATAATTTGTTCCGAAAGCGGGCTCTGATATCAAACCACTCGTAAAAGTGATTTTTTTCTGTAAGCAATAATAGAAACTCAAATTATTTGTTCCACAGCCCCCCCCCCCAAAAAAAAATTGAATAAAAATAATTAATATAAACTAAAAATAGAACAAATCCACCTGCACTTTACCTTTTAAAAAAGTAAAAATACACACTATCACACACACACACACACACACACAACCGTAAAAACGTTTTTAATAAATGGCTTGTATTCGTAAGCTTATTTGTGTTCCATAGGCCTATTTATGGTCATTTATGGTCAATTATTACCTTCGGTCAATTATAGCCTAACATACAGTAGCTATCCAATGGGCGTGTTTTAAGTTTTAGAAGCAGGAAACTGTAGACTTGTTGGGTACAAGTCAGAATGGTAGCAATGAGCATTCTGCTAGCAATGTTGTCTGGTCCACCAGCCTTTTGTGACTGCATAGACTTTTGCCACAGCTCTGGTAATACACACGTTGGAAGGAGGGGTGGTCTCCCTTGCTGCCATGTCGATTTAATGTTGTTCAGCACATCTGGAAGAGATGCAGTTGTTGTCCTGTAGTTAGTGATGACCTGGATTCCCTGACACATGCACAGCTTGTCGCAGTTGTCCTGGAAGTGGCTCTGGATTCTCGGGTGGGTGCATGTTTTGCCTCTCTGATGGCCTGGGATTGTTACCCCACTAATATATTGGATCAGAACAAAGCACAAGAAGTGCCAAGAACTCATCTGAGAGCTGTTTATAAGTAATAATCACTATCCGTGCCCTTAGTGTACCACATCAAAGGCTCTTCCTTGCTTTTATATTTTTTGTACATTCATCAGATGTAAGATATGGCAGCTGCCTTGTTCTTCAATGAAAAATTTGTTGGTAGCTGTTATACTGTATGACTGCTGGGGGATGGGAAATGGAAAGTGATGAATGGACAAGAGAAAAATCTAAGAAACAACCATGCTTTTTTGTTGCAGTGAAACAACTTAAGATCACACGGCACCTGGAACATGTAGAGGTTGAAGAAGAAGGAACAGCAGTGTTTTCCTGCGAGCTAAACTATGAAACGCCAAGTGTCAATTGGCTTCTCAATGACAAGGTGATTCATGCCAGTCACTTGAACAAGATCCATAATTCAGGCAAAGTATACATTCTGGTCCTGAAAAGACTTCCACCGCAAGAAAGCAGGGTGACTTTCAAGGCTGTCGGCATCAGCGAGTCTGCCATACTCAGGGTTAAAGGTAAGGATTGTGTTTTTATTCATACTTCAATGAGAAAACCAGCAAAACATTTATTTAGTGTATCTCGATTACTCAGAAAGCCCAGCGGTGTTTCTTAGATCGTTGGAAGACGTTGTGGCTGAGGAACGTGGTAAAGCTCGCTTACTGTGTGAAGTATCCAAGGAAGCAGTAACACCCGTTTGGAGGAAAGATGGTACAGTCCTAAATGCTAGTGAAAAACATGAAATTCTTCATTTGGGAAAGTCATTATCTTTGACCATTCTCAAGCTTAGAAAAGACGATGCTGGGGAATATTCTTGTGATGTGGGGACTAGCCAAACAAAAGCCAAGGTTGTTGTTCGTGGTAAGTCCAATCTGAAATCTGAATGCATTTTCCAATGTATCACCTGACGTATGAGACATTTCTAGTGATTCAAATGGATTTATACTTGTTTAGACCTTCACATCACCATCGTCAAGCGCTTGCGGACAATTTCAGTGCTCGAGGGGGAATACTGCAGTTTCGAATGTATTCTGTCACACGACATCATTGATGAACCCTCATGGACACTGAATGGCCAGCTGATCATCAGCAATAGTCGAATTCAAGTTGCTCACCAGGATCGAAAGTACACCATGAACATCAAGGAGGCAATGATTACTGATGCGGGTGATATGGTCTTCACCATCAAGGATCTCTGTTGCAGGACCATGCTGTTTGTCAAAGGTATATCACACATCCTGATTTTGAGGAGAGCATGTTGTTTTGGTTAGCTGTAAAATTGAGCAAATCCTTCGTGTGATCTGTTTACAGAGAAGCCTGTACGGGTGTTTAGGGACATGCTAAATGTTAAGGCAGTACCTGGAGAAGATCCAAAGCTTAGTTGTGAGATTACCAAACCTGAAGTGACCATCAAGTGGTTAAAAAATGGCCGGATTATTAAGTCTAGTTCTAAGTATGAAATGATGCAAAAAGGATATTTGGTAACACTAGTAATCCATAATGCAACTGTAAAGGACTCTGGAGAGTACTGCTGTGAGGCTGATGGAATCGCCACTAGGGCAAGATTAGAGGTCAGAGGTAAGTACCTTAATTATTGTTTGATGTGACTATAAAAAAGACTTGCTGTACAAATGTTCATAATGTACAACTTATTGTACAAATAATTTCACTAGCCGAGTGAAGTTATGATCATGCATTTGGAGGAATTATTCGACATCAGGAGATAACTTCTTAGAGTAACTACAATACGGTTTGACCTCTCGAGATCTCCAAATCTCACCCTTTCTCCCTTGTAGACTTTCAGCACACTTTTGCTAAGGAACTAAGGGATGTAACTGCAGAGGAAAAGAATATGGTAGTCCTGGAGTGTGAGACCAAAAGACCTGCCACTAAAGTGACGTGGTTGAAAGGCATGGTGGTGCTTAGCTCAGGTCAAAAGTACCTGATTTTGAAGAATGGTGTTGTTCTCTCACTAACCATATTCAACCTTGAGAAGGGTGACAGCGATTTGTACATGTGTGATGTTGGGACAATGCAGACCAGGGCGTTACTTACAGTAAGAGGTAAGCCTAATATCTTACCTTGTTTTTAGCATTTGCTCATGTGATGAATTCTTACAAACACTGTATAAACACTTGCCGGTTCGCCTCTCAGCTCAGAAAGTGGTTATCTTGGATGAACTGGAGGATGTTGAATGTTTGGAAGGAGACACGGCCATATTCAGGTGTCGTATCTGTCCAAACAACTTCACTGAGGTCAAATGGTACCTTGATGAGACTTTGCTGTATACTAACGATTTAAATGACATCCAAATGATCACTGGTGGCTACCACACTCTTACCATCAAACAGCTTGCACGCAAAGACACAGGAACAATATCTTTTGAAGCTGGGGACAAGAGATCCTACGCATCACTTCTAGTAAGAGGTAAGGCTGGAAATATACTTGTTTATAACAAACTGTGTGTACACTGACACATGATGGCGGTCTCACATGTCCAGTGTTAGTTTGGTGCACAGCTTGAAAACCTCCTCAGAAGTTAATGTGACGAGCAGTGCAGTCTTCTGGGACATCAGAAATGAATGAAAGTTTTGGCAACCAGGTCCACTGTTACCTCCCCCTCTATGATGTATCTGAAAAGGGTCATAGTAGCAAATATGCATGTCGAAACAGTTAGTGAGAGATAAATACTATGTCATTGCTGTCCCCTTTTCTGTCACGATCTTAGCATCACCTACTGTATAAACTGAGCTCCGTAATAAACTAACCTGTCACCATGTTTGTTTACTTCATGCAAAAGTGTGGGAATTATCTGGTAACATGTGACGGCAAGTATGTGAACAAATCCGCTCATGATGTTGCCTGTTGACTATGGAAATCCATGGTTTAACAGCAAGTATATCTCAGGGTTAAGAGGTAACAATGGTACATCATTTTAAGTTAGGTTAAGTTAGGTTCACATGTTTTCCAGCATTTAGACAAAATAAATTTAAACAGAGTTCAATGTTAAGGTTGAAATATCGAAATTTTACTTCTTTTTTTATTTTATTTTATTTTTTTTAAGAAAGACGCCCAACAATAATCAAACCACTGGATGACACCGAAGCTATCGAGGGAGGAAGTTTAAACTTGGTATGCAAGACCTCAAAACCATGTCACATCCTGTGGTATAAGGATGGCTGCTTAATGTGGAACTCCTCCAGCTATTTCATGATTCGTTCTGGAAATGAGGCCAGGTTGACCATCCGGGAAGTTAAGGACACTGATGCAGGAGTGTATGAGTGTAACGCAGGATCCATCAGCACCAAGGCAACTGTGACTGTTAAAGGTCAGGTTTCAAGCAACATTTCAAGCATCCATTGGTTTTGCTTTACAGTATCAGTTTGACTCTGCTTAGATCTCTAATGTTCCTAATTGTCTACTTTAAATTCGGTTCAGGTTCCATAGCTGTCATGTTTACCCTGAATCTGTTTCCTGTTTCATCATCATTAGCTGTGCCTGCTGAATTTACAAGTCAGCTTCATAATCAAGAAGCTGATGAAGGAAGTAGTGTGACACTGTTCTGTGAATTCTCTGTACCTGGGGTTCAGTACTTGTGGCGAAAAGGAGCTGAGACACTCCGGTCCGGAGCGAAGTACTTAATGAAGCAAAGGAAAAATTACATTTCTCTTACGATCCACAATGTGAAACTTGAGGACTCAGGGACGTACACATGCATTTGCAGGAACCAGAGGACCACAGCCACTGTTACAGTCCTAGGTATGGACCAAATTTCATAAAGAAACGGAATATGTTCACATAACTATCTTTTACTTTATTGTTATAGTATAGACTGCAAAGTGACATAATGGTTAGTACTGTAGTGATTCCCGTATCGGCGCTGCATACATGGAGTTTGTATGTTCTCCCAGTGCATGGTGGGTTTTCTCCGGGTACTACGTATGTAGATTAGGATAATTGAATGAGGGTATATGTGTGTGTGTGTGTTTCCTGCAATGGATTGGCACCCTGTCCATGGTGTACCAGACCCCTCATGACCCCACATCCCCTGCATACAGGATAAAGTGATATAAATGATGAGTAAGTGAGTGAGTGTTCTGGTATAGTGAGTACAATAACATCAGCCATTTTTCTTGACAGCTATTCCCATCACATTCATTAAAGAACTTAAAAATCAAGAATTGGATGAGGGCACGGCCGTGACATTACGCTGTGAGCTCTCCAAAGCTGGAGTCCCAGTGGAGTGGATGAGGAACGACGAAGTGCTCAGCCCTGGGATGAAGTATCAGATTCGACAGGTAGTATCCATCCAGGAACTGGTCATTAGAAATCCAGTTCCAGAAGACAGTGGAACCTACAGCTGTGTGTGTACTGACCAAAGGACCAAAGCCATTGTCAAGATAAAAGGTCTGTCCTATTTTTATTTTTTTTTTTGGTGTTATAAATGGCAAAAAATGATGTACAGTGTTGTTCCCCTAGCTCAACCAATTACCTTCAAACAGAAGCTTAAATCTCAAGTGGTTGAAGAAGGAAACTACGTCACCTTACACTGTGAGATATCAAAGCCTGGCTTTCCTGTAGAATGGCGGAAGGGTCAGGAGTTGCTCAAGTCTGGAGAAAAGTACCAGATGCGACAAAGAAGTTGTGTAATAGAGCTAAAGATATTCAATCTGACATGCGAAGACAGTGACATATATAGCTGCTCATGTGGTGATGTCCAAACATCAGCTAGGGTTTCTGTGAGCAGTAAGTGTTTAAAAATTTTGCTTCATTGTTGATTGTCAAGGTTGTGACTGAAGTTAATGTTTTTGTTTTTTTGTGGTGAATGATTTTCTGTAGAGCAACCAATCAGTTTCACAGGGAAACTAACAAACCTGGTTGCTGAGGAGGGCAAGAATGTGACCTTGCGTTGTGAACTATCCAAAGCTGGTGTTCCAGTGGAATGGTGGAATGGACAAGAGCTTCTTCATCCTGGACAAAAGTATCAGATGAGAGAAAGAGATGTAACACATGAGCTCATCATCTTTGACACTGTACCTGAAGACACCGGAGTCTACAGATGTGTATGTGGAAACCAGAAGACCAAAGCAATGATAAAAATTGTTGGTAAGACATTTAGTCTTATACTTCTCATGTTTAATTTATGTGAAAGAATGCCAATTATACCAGTCACCTACTATAATTATATGCTTGATTACTGTATGTTTCTTGGAGGTATGGCTGCAACTTTCAAGCAAAACTTGAAGAACCAAGAAGTTTTAGAAGGTGTCAGTGTAGTACTAAGGTGTGAGCTCTCTAAAGCTGGAGTACCAGTGGAGTGGTGGAAAGGTAAAGAACATTTGATGCCAGGTGGGAGGTATCAGATGAAACAAGACAGCAAGATTGCTGAGTTGGAAATCGCAAATGTTCTTCCTAATGATGCAGGAATGTACAGCTGTATTACAGGAAACCATAAAAGCTCTGCAGAAGTGAAAGTTACAGGTAATGACCAGAGGTTTGCTTTGAACCAATTTAATACATATTCTATTATATACAGCACTGCAGTGCAGTGTTTTCTGCTTCTGTTCCTTCAGCTCTTCCGATTACTTTCAAACGGGAGGTCCAAGATCAGGTCTGTAAAGAAGGAGGGATGGCTGTGTTCACCTGTGAACTATCAAAACCTGGGGCTCCAGTGGAGTGGAGAAAAGGAAGAGTTATTCTGAAACAAGGAGAGAAGTATAAGATGAGGCTGGAGGGAAGGTTAACCAAATTTGAAATAAACAACTTGGAAGAGAGTGATTCTGGAAGCTATAATTGTAAAACCAAAGATGCACAATCAACTGCTGACCTTACTGTGCAAGGTAAGGTGAATGAGATACAATACAGACTGCTCAATAGATTCAGATTCATTCGTACTGACTAGCAACAGAAGAACTTTTGTTGAACAGTCCATGATCCACTGTAAGACTTGGACCATCACAATTGTGCTTTTTCCCATAAAATCATATTTAACCGCTTTTAGAAATTCATTTATAAATTTTCATTAGCAGACACTTTCACTGTTGCTTGGAGAAGGACTCTTAACCCCTTTCACGTGCGATTGTCTGGTTAATTTTACGAGATGTGTTCAAGTCAAGTCAACCAGGACTTGTGATTAAATTACAGGAACTCGGCTGGGAGTTATTGCCACACCCCCCTTACAGTCCTGACCTACTGACCTACTGACCTTGCCCCAAGACATTTCCACATGTTTAGAAATGCAGTTAAAGGAGTTCCTGGGAGGCTAGCAGTTCAGATGTGAATCAGACAGGCAGTCCGATCATGTCTTCTGGTGTACTGAGAAAACCTTCTACCGTGATGGTGTCCAAGCACTAGTGAAACACTGGGATAAGTGGATTAGTGTGGCAACAGATTATATAGAGAAATAAAGGGAGTTTTTCACTCTCATAACTGTCTTCTGTTATTTTGCACAATCAAAATCTCACTTTGACAAAAAAAAAAAAAAATCAAAGATGTAAATTCCACACTTTGTTTACCAATGTCCTCTTGGACTTCTTGGTATGATTACTCCAACATCCCACAATTTTCATGGCTTTTTATAGCACTTCCTGCTACTTTCAAAAGTTTTCTGAAGAACCAGGAAACTCAAGAAGGAAACAGCATCAGTTTGCAGTGTGAGCTTTCCAAAGTTGGAGTACATGTGGAGTGGTGGAAGGGAGGTGAGATGTTGAGAACCGGTGAAAGGTATCACTTGAGAAAAAAGGATGCAACAGCAGAACTGCTATTAAGAAAAGCACAACCAGAAGATAGTGGAGTGTATCGCTGTGTTTGTGGAGAGCAGAGTACTGAGGCATACATCAAAGTCAATGGTAGGAAACACTGCCTGCTTAGCACCAGTTGATACCCAAACATGATACAGCCTCACATGGGGCACCATTTTATGCATGAAAGCAGATTTCCTGTAGATTTGTAGAGTTTCTGTTGTTTTGTGTAGCTCTTCCAATCATGTTCAAACAAGAACTGACAAACCAAGAAGCTGACGAAGGGAACAATGTCACTTTGCGTTGTGAACTCTCAAAGTCTGGGGCTTATATAGAGTGGTGGAGAGGAGAAGCACTTCTCAAGACTGGGGAGAAATACCAGATAAGACAAATGGCCACAAAAGTGGAGCTTGTCATCCGAAAAGCAGTACCTGAGGATAGCGGTGTCTACACTTGTGTATGTCCAGATCAGACATCCAGTGCTGTCATTAACATAAAGGGTATGAAACCACTTACCGTAAATAACGATCTCTTATTATGCTGACATACTGATCTTTTGAATATCTGATGTCACATACATAATTTATATGTTTTCAGCTTTACCAGTGATTTTCAAACAAAACCTGAGAAACCAAGAAACAGTGGAAGGCAAGAGCATCACCTTACGCTGTGAACTTTCTAAACCAGACGCCTTAGTGAAATGGTGGAAGGGACAGGAAGAGCTGACTGGGGATGAAAAATACCACATGAGGACTGAGGGAACGACAGCTGAGCTAGTTATCAGGGACATTTTATGTGAGGATGCTGGTATTTACAGCTGCACAATAGGAGACCAAAAGATTAGCTCTGAAATCAAAGTTCGAGGTAGGTTCTACTAAAGAATGCATTTCTTTTATTGATTCATTCATATTGTTCCACATGGATATATGACACTTCTATGGGTTCATAGCTTTACCCGTGACATTCAAACGAGAGCTCCAAAATGAAGTTTCCAAAGAAGGAGGATCTGCCATGTTTAGTTGTGAGCTCTCAAAACCTGGAGCTCTGGTGGACTGGAGGAAAGGAAGAGTTATCCTGAAAACAGGAGATAAATATGACATCAAGCAAGATGGAAAGCTCTCCACACTTACCGTACATAATATTGAGGCAAATGATGCTGGGTGCTATTCGTGTAAAACCAAGGATTCTGAATCGACCGCTGAGCTTACAGTTCGGGGTAAGGAGTGCAGGTTTCTTAGTTGGCTTTTGATGACTCTTGCTTTGCTTGCTGTTGCAAAGTGCTTTCCGAGGTTTTATATTCTTAATATAACAAGAATGGTTTGTGCGACATCGATGTAACCTGGCAGCCACAGGTTGTGGTGTAGCACAAACACTTCAAAGATGGTCAAGAATCTGTTGAAACGTTGGAATTGATCGATGTTCTAGAAGGCAACAGGTAGAATATGAGAGAATGTTGAACGTGTTGATATGTTGATATATTCAGACAGACCTCATAAAGCTGCCTTTCATCCCCTGAGGCTTTGCATGGCAACTGGCAAGGTTGTTTTTCTTTCTTCTATTTTCTCCAAGCTGCTATATTTTTCTGTATTTGGCTACTGTCTCCAGTTCCACCAATTGCTTTTAAAGTAAAGTTAAAAAACCAAGAAGTTGAGGAGGGGAACAATGTGCACCTGTATTGTGAGCTCTCCAAAGCTGGCGTTCCTGTTCAATGGAAAAAAGGGGAAGAACTAATCAAGTCTGGACTGAAATATCAAATCACTCACCGGGACACTACAGCAGAGTTAATCATCAAGAAAGCAATGCTGGAAGACCGTGGAGAGTATAGGTGCATATGTGGGGATCAGAATACTAAAGCCAACATCAAGGTTTTTGGTAGGGTGAAGTCTTGTCAAGTTTTTATTGTTATTTGAGTGACTATTTAGCCTATTTTGCCTCCTCATATACTATTTTGGTTGTTCAGCCACTCCAGTCACATTCAGGCAAAATCTAACCAACCAGGAGGCTCCAGAAGGAGGGATCATAGTCCTGCACTGTCAGCTTTCTAAACCAGGGGTACCTGTGCAGTGGTGCAAAGATGAAGAGGAGCTTAGTAATGGATCTAAGTACAAGATGAAACAGGATGGGTTAGTTGCTGAGCTGCACATCCGGAACGTTCTTCCTATGGATGTTGGAGCGTATAGCTGCATTATCGGAGACCAAAAGACAACAGCTGAAGTTAACGTCAGGGGTAGGTCCAGTGCAACCTGTTTGACCTCCTAAATGAGAAAGTGCTCATTTTTTAAAAACTGAGTTACATTTATTGCAATCACATTCTCATTATTCTTCATTATGCATCCATCACTCATGACGCATGATCAGATGCACCTGCTTCATAATGTATTGTAGTCAATGGAATATCACTGAAAAGAACAAAACACATTTCTTTGTTCTTTAGTGAAACACACTTTCATTCTCATGTGAAGACATCTGACAAATATTTTGGACCCTTGACATTTATTACCTTATTAATGCACAAAGGTCTGTAAGAGTTTTATGGTTTTAAATTATAGGCATGCGATTGAATCCATTATTCAATTCAATTAATCTTTTCTTGTTTAATTCAATTAACTGAATCGATGCGACACGTTTTACAAATGTTTCTACATAATTTTTTTTTACAAAATTACAAATAGCATAAAAATATACCACAGATCTTAAAAGAAAAAACTTTTTTTTCTTTTGAATTTATGGACATTTGGTGCAATACTGCCTCCTACTGGACTGGAGTGTTAAGCAGACTATTGAAAGTTGTACAGCTTTACAATGTTTATTAGATACTTTCAGTAGTTTTCAAAGAATACAAGACAAATCAGGCAATAAATATTAGCACTTTTAATAAAAAAAAAAAAAAAAACGAATTTAACTGAAACAGTTTGCCTATTGATTTTTCCAAATCTAAAATCTCCTTTATAATCTGTAATGATTTTGTTCAAATAAAAAAAGAAAATATTTCTAAGATCCTAAAAAGCGTGTGACTCCTGTTTACACACAGCTGCAGCCTCTGTGTTCTTTGAGAAGGAACTCCAGGACCAGGAGGTGATGGAGGGAAACTCTGTGGTGTTCACTTGTTTGCTTTCAAGTCCGAATGCGCCAGTGGCTTGGAAAAAAGACTCACAGCAGATCACAACAGGTGGTCGATTTACTCTACACCAAAAGGGCTCAACGCAAGAACTTGAGATCAGAAAGCTAAGGCCTGAGGATGCTGGTGTGTATTCATGTAGCACAAGGGGCAAGATGACATCAGCACGGCTTAGAGTGACTGGTACATGGCCGATGTCTTATCAACAAAACACATATGCAGTCACTTAAAGAACCGTTGATCACCATGTTAAAGGATGTTCTTTTTAATGTATTTTTTAGAGTGTGTGAAAATTGTGAGAGAGCTGCAGGACCTGACTGTAACTGCAGGAGAAGATGCGCATTTCATGTGCGAGCTTTCGCATAGCGATGTCACTGATGGAGTGTGGTGGCTCGACTCCACCGTTCTGCAGGAAAACGAAATGAATCAAATGAGGTGTTGTGGTTGTGAGCATCACCTGACTCTTACCATGACTACACCTGAGGAGTCAGGTATGGTGGCGTTCATAGTAGGAGAGGAGTGGACTTCAGCTCGTTTACGAGTGAATAGTAAACCTAAAGGTGAGAAGGGACCTGAAGGGCCTTCTGCTCCCCATTTACCCTTAACACATCGTGAATTTGAAAAAAACTTACCCTGCTTGTTTTATAAGTGTTGTACATACTCTATGGCTGTATGGCCTCATTAGGGAACACTTTAAAACCCCTCTGAAACCTGGAAAGTCCATTTTGTTGCTGCTCAACTCTTAACCCGACTGAGCACCATGTTGTATTCAGTTTTCCATTACTGGGAGACGGGCTGTTCTGGGTTGAATCATTTTCTCACAATAATTGAACCAAGCTATATATACATCTATACATTCTGTACCTTCTACCACCAACCTAAATGATCTTCTGTTTGCAGTTTTAATAAAAGAGAAATTAAAAGACATGATCGTCTTTGAGGGTGAGACTGCCACGTTATCCTGTGTCACCTCAGACGACTGCACGCCCATCACTTGGAAACGAAACAACGTGACCCTCCTGGCAGGGGAAAAGTACGAACCTCGTAAAGAAGGACAGCACAACGTCCTTTTAATACATAATGTTGAAAAAGAAGACACTGGTGTTTACATGTGCGACACTGGAGACGTGCAAAGTATGGCTGTTCTGACCATCAGAGGTAAGTCTTATGTAATCTCAACTGTACGGTACGGTGTATTTGTACATTATAGATGTCAAACTCAGAAAGGAACAATGCACTTGCTTTTTTAGCTTATGTTACATTTTGCATTATGAGCTTCAGTTGTTGTTGTGCTTTGCGAAAAAAAATTCTACATTTGAAACTTCTAAAACGTATATATATGCTGGAAGATAATTTGTCAAGGATCCAAAATGGTTTTCATCTCATTTTGCAGTGAAACCCATTTATACAACCTGGAACTTTTTCTAAATATAAATTCTCATGAGGTTTTACAATTATTACCATGCAAATAATTTATGTTCTTACATGCTGTAAAATCCTTAAATTAGTTGTTTTGGGAAAATACGCGGTTACAGCATAAAATCTTGTAACTTACTTCATTAGCTAATTTCAGCACTAGCTGAGTATATTGCTCTAATTTGTCCCTCTCTTTGAATACTTTAGTCTATTTAAAAATCCACAAGCATTATTATTTAGAACACAGAACTCAAATTAATTAGACTAGTACCTTTATTGTGCTCAGTCTAGATTGTTATCAAAGTTACTAAACATTATAATTCTGTTTATGCTGACGTATGCATGCTTTTTATGGCTGCTGATGGGTGAAAAATTATTTTGGGTCCTAGAACGTCCACTTTTCTTTCGTGAGGAACTTCAAAATCAGCAGGTGGAAGAGGGTGAAACTGCCCTCCTGACCTGTGAGCTCTCTAAACCTGGATCTCTGGTACAATGGAAGAAGGGAGGTGTTTTGCTTAGACCAGGAAATAAGTACAAAATGAATCAGGATGGTTGTGAAGTACAACTTCGAATCTACGACCTGGCAATTCAGGATAGTGGCATCTACAGATGCTGTGTGGATAGCATTGAGACGAAAGCTAGTCTTAGTGTTAAAGGTATTCTACAGTACATGAGGCATAACGTACTATGCACCCAAAAAAGGTTTATATATTTAGTTTTATTAGTATTATGTTAATGGAGTCTAAATTAAAGTCCCCTTTTTTCTAGAACAACCTTTGTTCTTTCGTGAGGAACTTCAATATATGGAAGCCGAAGAGGGTGAAACCTCTTTCCTATGCTGTGCGCTTTCTAAGCCTGGAGGTCAAGTGCAGTGGAAGAAGGGAACCGTGCTGCTGAGACCTGGAATCAAATATGAGATGAGGCAGAATGGTTGTGAATTAGAGCTTCAGATAAATGACTTGAAATGTGAGGACAGTGGGGTCTACAAATGTTGCACGGGTAGCCTAGAGACAACGACTAATATTCTAGTAAAAGGTAGAGTGTATACATTTTCAAAGATAATTATAAAATTTTCAGTGACTACATGAAGTAGAAATTGCTAAATTAAACAACTTTTATTGCAGAACAACCACTGTTCTTCTCTGAGGAAGTACAAAGCCAGCAGTTAGAGGAAGGAGAAACTGCCTTCTTATGTTGTGAGCTTTCCAAACCTGGGGTTTCGGTTCAATGGAAGAAAGGAGCTCTGCTGCTTAAACCAGGAGACAAGTATGAAATGAAGCAGGATGGTTGTAAACTACAGCTTAAGGTCCATGACGTGAAGGGTCTGGACAGTGGAAATTACAAATGCTGTGCTGGTCGTGTAGTTACTACAGCATCTATTATGGTAACAGGTATGTCCAGTTTCTGGGAAACATTTTATGCAAATTCTCACCAGATTAAGACTTAAGTCCATTTTCCTATTTCAGAACAACCCCTGTTTTTCCATGAGGAACTTCAAAATCTGGACATGGTAGAAGGTGGGACTGCCTCCTTGTGCTGTAAAATCTCTAAACTTGGAGCTTTAGTCCAATGGAAGAAAGGAGCAATGGTGCTCAAGCCTGGAACTAAGTATGAAATGAAACAAAATGATTGTGAATTTGAACTTCAAATCCATGACTTAACAGTTCACGACAGTGGGATCTACAAATGCTGTACAGGTGGCATTGCGACTACAGCATCCCTTGAAGTCAAAGGTACCTACAAAGGTCCACCAAATGTCTAAAACAAAACATTATATTAGGTAGAACTATAGTCTGTTTATAGTACTTTTGTCTGTCAACAAAGTAGAATTTTACATTTACATCTACACAGTTTGGTAGATGCTCTTATTAAGAGTCCAGAACAGTTTAGAACTAGGCTACAGTAAAACCATTAGATATTAATCAGTACCTGTTGGTATAGGAATAAAATGTTTTTAAAATGTTTTAACATTTTTTCTTTTAAATTAACGCCTGTTAACTTAACATTTCCATGTCAGAGTGCATTGACAAAGCAGAGCCTTGATGCATGTCTTCCTTCTGTCTTGAGGAATAGTTCATGTCCAACAATGCCAGCAACATGGTGTAGGTCAGAGTGGGTCTTATCCCTGGTCCTGAAGGACCAACTGCCCTGGATGTTTCAGTGTTTTCTCAGATCCTAGCACACCTGATTTAACTAATCAGCTAATTAACAGTCTTTTCTGAACTGAAGTAGAAGAGATAAAACAGGGGAATAAACTTGAAATGTGCAGAGGAGGGGGCCCTCCAGGACCAAGTTTGAGAACCACTGAAGAACTACTGCTCTAGTTACCTAGCTCACCTACCAAGTCACTCATGAAGCTTGAAACGTACGCTATGTGTTTAGGATACCTGTACTTAAACCACTAAAGATTTTTTTTTGCAAAATTTTTTTGGTTGTATGTAGAAAAGCCACCGTTTTTTCTTGTGGAACTCCAAAGTATGCAAGCCATAGAAGGAGAGACTGTTTCGCTCCTCTGTGAGCTATCTAAACCTGGAGTTCCAGTAATTTGGAAGAAAGGCACAAGCCGTCTGAGACCTGGAGGTAAATATGAGATAAGGCAAAAAGGCTGCACGCTACAGCTTAAAATACATGACTTGACCCATCAAGACAGTGGTTCCTACAAGTGCTGTGCTGGTAGCCTTGAAACAATGTCATCCCTTGAAGTCAAAGGTATGTGTCACTTTGCCAAAAAATGGACTGCTTGTAGGAAGGGAATATCATTTAGTAGTAATAAACTGTAAGGAGTAACCCTATGGACCCTTATCTGTAGAAGTACCAGTTGTCTTTCATGAGGAACTACAAAATCTGGAGCTGGAAGAGGGTGCGAGTGCTTTGCTAGCATGCAAGATCTCTAAACCTGGGGTTGCAGTGCAGTGGAAGAAGGGATCAGTCCAGCTTAGACCAGGAGACAAGTATAAAATTAAAGAGAATGGATGTGAGCTACAGCTTCAAATTTATAATGTGACCTGTGAGGACAGTGGCACTTATGGATGTTATGCTGATACCATAGTCACCACAGCGATCATTCTCATTAAAGGTAATCATGTATACTTTATTACAATAATTACCTTCTCCATGCATGAATGAACCCGACAAGAACGGACAAGGGTTATACAACTACTTAACAACATGTTAATCTCTCATGTTCAGAACAACCTTTGTTCTTCTACAAGGAGCTCAAAAATCAAGAAGCAAAGGAAGGTGAAACCAGCTTGTTGTGCTGTGAGATCTCAAAACCTGGGGTTTCTGTGGAGTGGAAAAAGGAAACCATGCTTCTGAAACCTGGAGAGAAGTATGAAATCCACCATGATGGATGTAAACTGCAGCTTAAGATCCATGATCTAAAAAGTTCTGATAGTGGCTCCTACAAATGCTGTGCTGGTAGTCTGGTCACCAGAGCATCTCTTGTAGTCAAAGGTTTGTAGATTCTTGTAATCGTTGCAATAAATATGCCTGCCCAAGGAGCAAAGCCTACATTTAACAATGCTTTTCAGTACACTGTCTTTGCAGAAAATAAACTGACAACCATGTTTTTCATTCTCATTAGAAAAACCCTTGTTCTTCTGCAAGGAACTGCAAAATCTGGAGGTAGAAGAATATAAAACTGCTTCGTTATGCTGTGAGCTTTCAAAACCAGGAGTTGCAGTGCAATGGAAGAAAGGACCTGTTTTTCTGAAGTCTGGAGAGAAGTATAAAATAAAACAAGATGGATGTAAACTGCACCTTGAAATCCATGATCTGAGGACTTCTGACAGTGGCTCCTACAAATGCTGCACTGGTAGTCTGCTCACAATAGCATCTCTTCAGGTGAAAGGTATGTGTTTTTTTTACCCTCACAACAAAAATTAAGCTTTCATTTAAACAAAGATTTATTTAAGTATGAAAAATGACCACAATGTTTTTTTTTCCCCAGAAAAGATTTTCTTTTCTAAGGAACTTCAAAATCTGGATGCCGAAGAGGGAACAACTGCTTTACTGTGTTGTGAGCTCTCGAAACCTGGAGTTGCAGTTCAGTGGAAAAAAGAAGCTCTTCTTCTGAAACCTGGAGAGAAGTATGAAATGAAGCAAGAAGGGTGTGAAGTGCAGCTTAAGATCCATGATTTGAGGAGTCTTGATGGTGGGTGCTACAAATGCTGTGCTGGTACTCTTGTCACAACATCATCCATCATAATAAAGGGTAGGTGATTTGTTGAGACTGTTGGAATGCAAATGATTTATTATTGGTTGTCTCTGGCTTCTTAGTGAGTTAGGAACTGACTACCATATTATTCATTCTCTCCAGAAAAACCTTTGCTCTTCTGTAAGGAGCTTCAAAATCTGGAAATAGATGAGGGAAATACTGCCATGTTGTCCTGTGAGCTCTCAAAATCTGATATTTCTGTGCTGTGGAAGAAAAGAGATCTTCTTCTGAAGCAAGGGGAGAAATATGAAATGAAGCAGGATGGATGTGAAAGACAGCTTAAGATCCATAATCTGACCAGTTCTGACAGTGGCTCCTACAGATGTTGTGCTGGCGGTCTGGTCACCACAGCATCTCTTCTGGTTAAAGGTTTGTACTTAATTGTGACCAACAGAAAAATATGGTTGACCAAAGTGCATCATTGGAGAGGAAACCTGACCAAGATGTTCTTCGTACTCCCTAGAAAAAGCCTTGTTCTTCTGCAAGGAACTTCAACACCTGGAGGTAGAGGAGGGAAATACTGCCATCTTGTCATGTGAGCTCTCAAAATCTGGAGTTTCTGTTCTGTGGAAGAAAGGAGATCTTCTTCTGAAACCTGGAGAGAAGTATCAAATGAAGCAGGATGAATGTGAAATGCAGCTTAAGATCCATGATCTGAGAAGTTATGATAGTGGCTCCTACAACTGTTGTGCTGGCAGGCTGGTCACAACAGCGTCTATTCTGGTGAAAGGTTTGTACTTAGTGGTAACCAACACAACAAATATGGTTGACCAGTGGGCATAACTGTAGAAACAACATGTTTTTCATTCTCCATAGAAAAACCATTGTTCTTCTGCAAGCAACTTCAAAACCTGGAGATAGAAGAGGGTAAAACTGCAATGATCTGCTGTGAGCTTTCTAAACCTGGAATTTCTGTGCAGTGGAATAAGGAAACAATGCTGCTTAGACCAGGAAACAAGTATGAAATGAAACAAGATGAATGTAAACATCAACTTAAGATCTTTGACATGAAGAATCGAGACACTGGGAGCTACAAATGTTGTGCTGGTAGTTCAGTGACCATGGCATTTATCACAGTCAAAGGTATGTGGTTTAGTAGAACCAGAGCAATTTAAAAGCATTGAAAGTGAAATCCGGAATCAAGAAACGTATGGATGACATACTACTGGTATTTTGGAGAACACAGTTTGTACTCTTCTTTACTTTCTTGGGCATGAGTACAAGCAAACAAATACCAGAACAAATACCAGTAACAGAATAATATCCATACTAGTATTGGTACTGATGCATTTTAGTAAACGTTTTTTCTTGATTTTCTTGACATCCTGTTAATTGTCTATTTTCATTTTCTATGTTACTGCCATCTAGAGTTTCCAATCAAACCCAAGGACATCCCTCAGGTACCCCCACGATCAAAGGGCAAGAAATTCCTGCAAGGTCCTTTCCTAGATGAACAAAGCAATGTTGTTGAACGAGAAATGACACCTGTATGCCAGCAAACTGCTAATAATATACAAGAGCCAGGGCAGGATGACCACTGGGTTGATAGTTTAAAGGAGACAGAGGAACAAGACGATGAGAAGAAGACAGCAGTAAAAGAAGATGAAAGATTCCCTGGCAAAAATGGGGTGATGGTGGATATTAGGAAGCCCAAGCTTTCTCCTGAGGATCATGTTACTGCAGAACATTGCAACACTGCAGAGAAGATTGCAGTTACAACAACTGCAGACATTTTTACCAACCAAAATAGAGACAACATAAAGCGAGAACCAGAGTGCACCGAACATACCACCGAACAAGGAATACACACTCAAAGTGAAATTGAAGCACCAACTCACCATAAAGAAAGGTTTACCCAGCCACAGATTGTTATTCAGGGTCAAGACAGTGTCCTGGAGCAAAAGGAACAAGTTTTGGTCACAAAGCCATATGAAGCCAGAGGTTCTTCAGATACTGAGAGTCAGTTCCTGGATTTCAGGGATAAAATGACCAAAGAGAAATTTACTGCAAGGGAAACATTAATAAGGCAAGAAGTAAATGAAGCCAACTCATGTGTCCATAGTGACAAATTTAAAACACCTGAAAAGATTCAATCCTTGAATGACGTTGAGGATCATCTTGCAGAGAAAACAGCAAGTCGGCATTTTATGTATCAGGAATACAAGGAGCAACTTAGCAGTGTAGGAAAAGCAACAGAACTTTCTATCAAACACATCCTGCAACAGAAAGAAGAGTCAGCTGTGGACATTGGTTTTACAGAGCAAACAAACCTAAAGCAAATACAAGAGGTACCAGAACCTTTAACAATTCAAACACCGGAAAATATATCAACCCAGACCAACACAGCGGGTCTAGGTGTTGCCGAGCGTAATCATGGATCTTGGGAAGAGATCACCAAAGTTTGTAAAGTTGCAGAGCCAACAAACCCCACTACTTTTTCAGAAGAGCATATTCAAGACCCCCCTGACATAGGCATAAGCCAAGAAGATGAGGCAGAGATGCTGGAGGCTGCTATCAAGATCCAAGCTGCTTTTAAGGGCTACAAAACTCGAAAGGACATGCGGCCTGTTTTCAAGACATTGTTCAAGACACAGACTGTTAAGCTGAGTAATACAGTTTGTCTTGAGTGTATTGTTGATGGTAAACCCAGTATGGTGCGTTGGCTAAAGGATGGCCTTGAGATAAAGCCTGGGACGCGCCATAAGATCAGCCATCATGAAGATGGTAGATGCCTGCTGGTTATAGCTAATGCAAGTTTCAATGATGCAGGTGTCTACACTTGTGAAGCTGTCAACAGGTTTGGTACTGTTAGTTACAACGGGAACGTGACCGTCAGTCATCCAAAGAAGACTGAACAGCCAGCAGCAACTGAACCAACTCCTGTTGTGAAGATATCTAATAAAGAAGAGGACTCATTTAGGCTTATCTGTGATCTGCCTACAGAGGACAACTACAGAAAAATTCAGGAGAAAAGAAAAAGTCTGATTTCCACTAGTTCTAGTAAGTTGCCTTAAATTATAGTTTCAGATTCATTCATGCTGCATGACTTGGATTTTATAAAGGTACTGCACATGTTCGTTCCTAACCATTTGAAGTGGTGCCATTTTAGGATATCAAAATAAAATGAATGATCTCCATACAGGTAAAGCATAAAGATATATACTGTACAAATGTACAAACTAATGTAATCCAACATCACCCCTTATATATGCTTGGCTTATAGTTACTATCATCATGAAAAGGTGGGACACATTTGCTCGTAAAATATGTTTGGTTCGATGCAGCCAGAGCAAGTCAGTCAAATGAAAAGCTGACAGTTAGCTGGTTAGCGTTTATGTTGATCTCTTTCCTGATATGGCTTATTAAAGACTTGCCTTTAAGTAAGTAATAATTAATAATAATAAAAAATGATGTGTATGCTAAAGATGCTAGCGCTAATGTAGCATCCAGGCACCTTTTGAAAAATGGGTCCTGGCATTCAAATATCACTACTGATATGAGCAACTATTTCTTAATTTCAAGCTGCCAAATGCATTAAAAAGCAGAGTACAAATCTTCCTAGTGTTATGGTTTAAATTTTTTTTAGTAGAATTTGTTTCAGTATGCTTTTTATTTTGTGTGTGTGTGTGTGTTTTTTGTAGCATTCTGTCCTTCAGATTATGACATTGCACTTGATGTGGACACAGGCTCCCTATCCAGGTAAGAAGACCTGACTGTTAACACAACAATTATTATTTTAAAACCATAATTATTAAATAATAATAATAATTTTTTATTTTATTTTATTTGACGTTTATATTTACAGAGGAAAAGAAGTGAAAAAGATACAACCCAAAATGCAGCTGCCTGAAAGTTTAGATGAGGAAAAAGCTCTCAGCCCTCAATCACAAAAAATCATGGAGCAATTAAAAGTAAAAGGTTGGTCTCTGCTTCCATGGTTATTTTACATCTAGTTATTATTAAGGAACACAAGCCAATAGCTATGTGTACAGTACTATGCAAATGGCTTGAACACCTCCTTAATCTCTTTATATTTTGCTTCCAGAGCTCCAGACTTTTTATTTTCAACGTAGTAATGAAGGATAATTATTTTTGTCTCTCATCATTTTCAGCCGAGTCCCCATACCTGAGCAGTCACACAGTGACCTACGAATCACTCAAGTATAAAAAATAATCAAAATTAACACACAAATCAGTGAGAAACAGGTGCAGATGTTGACAGATGATCAGGCTGGTGATTAGTGGTTGGAACAGATGAGAGGGGAAATGAAGTTGCTGCTGAGGTTTTCATAGAATTGAGTTCAAATGTTTCTTAACACCCTTTCTCTAAAATTGTGCCTGTATCCCAGATGAAGAGAAAAAAATATCGCTCACCTGTCAGTTTATTCCTTGCTATTGTGAACATATACAACTGGCTGTATCTTGTTGAAAAATGTCTTCTGGATTGACTAAATACATATTTTTTCACAGATGGAAAATCAGTTTGCAAAACACCATCTCCTAAATACCCTCATAGCCTCAAGACCTCATCCAATATAGAGTCAGTCTCGGAGTCAGACGAGGATGACGAAAGGGAGGAGGTAATGTAATATATATATTACTCTGTTGTAACTTATTATTTTTTTGTCATCATATAACATGTGGTATTTCTTCTTCAGACATTTGATATTTATGTCGCCAAAGTGGACTGTCACCACATCGGAGGCAATAAAGAGACCTTTGTGCTTAAGGAAGGGCAGTTTGTGGAGGTCCTCGACTCTGTGCATCCTGCGAAGTGGCTTATCCGTACTAAACCCAGCAAAACCACTCCATCCAGACAAGAATGGTTATCTCCAGCTTACCTCGAGAAGAAGACAAAGGTTAGCATTGTGCTAGTGCTGGTGTCAGTAGACAAAATGAATACTTCTTTATAAGCAGTGTGGAAACTGTGCAAAAAAATTCTACGTTTAAGATGGTTCTCAAATACAAGTGGAACCTCGGTTTGCGAGTACCGTGTTTTGCGAGTGATTCTTTTCAAAGGTAAAGTGCTGGTTCTTTTTTTTTTTTACCTTACAGCAGTGATTCCGTTAGTATGCGCTCATGTGAGTGTCATTAGAGAGATTTTTTTCTTCCTGTTAAAACAGTGTTTCCGTTGTGTGTGTGTTTGTTGTGAAACTTAAAAAGCGAGGTGGGGAGAGGGAGGAGTTTTACTGTGCAAGACAAGGTGAGAGAAGGGGCTAATTCCACACACACACACACACACACACACACACACACACACACACACACAAATACACGGCGCCTGCGTGCACAAACGGAAACACTTTAAATCTGTTGGGATTTATTTTTACTTTTTTTAAAGGTAAAGTGCAGGTTAATTTGTTTTATTTTTAGTTTATATATTATATTAATTATTTTTAATGTATTTCTTTTTTTTAGCTCTGGAACGAATAATTTGAGTTTTCATTATTTCTTATGGAAAAATTCAATTTGGTTTATGGGTATTTTGGAATACGAGGCCACTTCCAGAACGAATTATGCTCGTAATCCAAGGTTCCACTGGACAAGATAATACAGTTGTACAGAAATACAATAAACTTGAGTAAATGTGAAAAAATATCTACTCTATCAGTCAAAGGTTTGTACATCCTTTCTAACTCCATTGTCTTTCCTGATTTTTATTTCTTCCTACACTGTAAAACAACACTGAAGGCGTCCAATACACAATAATCTCCTCTGAACAGTTGATATTGAGATGTATATCTGCTACTTCTGCTCTGTAAAGCTTCATAACGGCTCTAATCTGAGGTGCTGGTTGTTAATTGGTGATTTCTGAGGCTGGTGACTCTAAATGAACATCGCCTCTGCAGCAGAGCTCAGTTTTGCTCTCGCTTTTCTGGGAAGGTCTTCATGAGAGACAGTTTCATCCTGGAGCTCGATGGGTTTTGAATGTGCACTTGACAATTCTGTTGTTGCAAGAACTATTCCAGAACAGCTGACCTTCATGTCTTAAAATAACAACTGACTGTTACTGTTCATTTAAACCTCCTCAGGTATACAGGTTCTTCATACGCAATCCTGAATCCTGCATGAATGGCTATGTCGACCATCATTAAGTAAATCATAATGAATATATTGTGATAGTATATCAGGTATATTAAGAATTTTTCTAGCTAGCTAACTTTGAATAAACCTTTCAAATGAATTGTATATCAGTAACAAAACAAAGCTAAGCTAGCAAATTTAAAAGCTTGCTTACAAAGCAACTTTTAGTAAGTCTAACTTGCAAAAATAAACCATGACTTGCTGGCAAATTTAATGCAATAATTGATTAATTTAAATTAGCTATTTGAAAATCTGATAAATAAATAAAAAAAAAAAACCCTGTGTAATTTTCCAAACTTAAAGTTAACTTAATTTAACATAGATCTTTAGCACTGAAGGCCAAGGTTAAAATGTATCTTGTACCTGTATTTACATTTTAATAATACTCAAATAAACCACAAATTTTCCAAATGAAGAGTAGCAAAGTAACTAGGCGAAATTACTCAAGTACATTTCACCCCTGTTCCTGACTCATGTGATCGTTCTTTTCATAGGAACTGCTTTGCCTGGCAAAAGAAACAGAAACAAAAGACACTTCTTTCACAACAAGAAAAACACCCTCAAAAGACGAATATAAAGAAACATCAAGGTGAGTTAGGTTATGTGGGTTTATACGGTTTGAAAAACATGTTACAAAAAATCTATTTATATGCTTTAATTTTCAGTCGGTTGATCAAACGTCTGCTTGAGGGAGAAAACGAGTTTGTGAGAGAAATGAATTTTTTGGTGGAGCATCATTTACAGCACGTAGAGACGAGCTCGAAGGTTCCTCTCACCATTCTTAGCCAGAAAGAATACATATTCCGCAACATAAAGGACATTGCAAGCTTCCACGAATGGTAAAGTAAAGAAACAAACAACAACAACAACGAAAAAACACTTATTATGCAATACTGTATGTTTATATAATACAATATAGAAATAATGAAATGTGGCATAATTGCCGTGGCATAAGAGGAATAAACAGCATCAGCATATTTGGAAAACTTCAAGTTGGCAACAGCACCACGATTGCTGATGCTGATGTTTTTCTATAACAGCATCACACAGAGTGTTTTATTTCTATCCGAAGATCCCAATTAACTGTTTCTGATCTGTTCAGTCTATTCCATTGTAATCTCATTATATTTCCACTCTACAGTTGTATTTTCCCGAAGCTAAGCCAGTGCATGACAGATGATGACGTGGCTCAGTGTTTCGTAAATTACACCCCAGACTTTGAGATGTATCTACAGTACATTATGGGCCAGTCTCAAGCCGAGGCCTGCATCTCAGACAAAAACACACAGCACTTTTTTCAGGTAAGTTTGGTTGCATCTTAGATATTTTAAATTATTACAATTTACAATTGCTACAATTGCAAAGTAGTTGACCACTTCATTTATACAAAAGTTGTATAAATTAAAAAAAAAAATGTTTCAAGAGCATATTGGAATTAAAGATAATGTGTTTCTCAGCAATATACCAACACTGCTTTTGCACATCTGGAAACTCAAGTCTTTAGTGTCAGTATGTATCTGGAGAGGCCTCTGGAGAGGCTTGAAACGTACAAAACCCTGTTTAAGGTAGCATTGAATGAAATTTCTAAAATTAACAATAATTTCTGGAAACTCTGACGACAAAGCAAGTTGTTGTTTCAAATTTTTTATTTGCAGGAGTTAATAAGGAACAAAGCAAGGAGTGGCCAGAGCTGTTGTCTACTCGAGGATGCCTTTTCCATGGTGTCCAGCTTGCCTTGGCGAGCAGAAAACTTGCAGCATGTGTCCCTGATTGAAAACTATCCAGCTCCTCTGAAAGGGCTTGGAGAACCAATCCGACAGGTGAGTGATCGGGCGACAGAACTTCATCAACATGTCAACTCAAATGCTTTGATCTGATTCCTCGTATCTTGGTTGTCTTTCATTCCAGGGTTCCTTCATTGTATGGGAGGAAGCACCTGGGACTAAAATGTCCCTCAGGGGTCACCATCTGCACGTCTTCCTGTTTAAGGAGTGTATCGTCTTCTGCAAAATGAAAAGAGATTTGAGCACGCAGTCTATATTATACATCTTCAAGAACAAGATGAAGGTAGTTTTGAAAGGCAATTCAGTTTTGATAAAAACAAGATGGTTGCTAGAATCGTGGTTTAAGGGTAGTGTGGCTTTCTGGCAGCTCCAGGGTCTGTGGCTTGATCCAGAGGCTTGGTTGGAAAGAGAAATCTGGAGGTCATGAGCTGGTCCCCAGATTACAGTATCTTTCAACAAAAGACTCCTATTCCTGTCATTAAAAAATTTCTGTCTTGTGCAGCTGAACGATGTCGATTTGAAGGATACGGTAGAAGGAGATGAACGATCTTGGGGTATGTGGCACGAGCATCGAGGCACAATTCGAAAAGTCACACTTCAAGCTCATTCTGTGTTCACCCGTTTGTCCTGGCTCGAGGATCTCCGAGATTTGCAGCAGCGCAGCAAACTTTCATCATGGAGTGAGTTTGAAGTAAAGCTCCAACAAACACTGATCTAATAAAGTCTTACTAATAAACAGCTGTTTTGTTTTCATTTGCATGTTTGCAGGCGCACCATGCTTCGAGTCGATTCTTACCGATTCTGTAGTTAAACTCGGACAGACCGTAAAACTCGTTTGCAAGGTCACGGGAATCCCAAAACCAGTGGTTACTTGGTACAAAGGTAATCTTCACTTCAGTATTCTTCACAGAATGTTCAGAGCTGGAAATCCTGGCACTGAAATGGTTCTTGCTTTCTCAGATGGCATTACTCTGAAGGATGACAAACATCTCATTATCTCAGAGGGAAACTCGGGTGCTTGCTATGTGGTTCTGACTTCCGTGTCCGTTGAAGATTCGGGTCAGTATATGTGCTACGCAGCGAACCCCATGGGGAACGCCAGCACCCTGGCCAAGGTCCTTGTTGATGGTAAGTACAATAGTGGTCAGGATTATACTCATGCCTTCTCATCATACATCTAACTTACAGCAGCACCAATGTGCACTTTGAGTTATACCATGACTATGAAACGATTTTCCTTCCTGGAGAGGTCAGCTTGTGATAACAAGACTTGCAAGTTCATCAGATAATACTCCTGAGATATGTACTGTATTATTGCCTTTAGCGCTAGTAAACTAGAAAGTCTTTTTGCTTAGCTATATAACTTAGGAAATCAAAATCTTCTCCAGTGAAAAGAAGCACAAATCTTGAAACAAAGGCCTGGTGAGCCGTCTACTCTCACAGTAGCTTTTTCTTGTTGCATATTTTAAGTTTGTTATCAGAAGCTGGTAAGAACCTGGTAAGAACGTTCCTTTCCAAGAAACACCACGTGATTCTGGTGACTCTTTAATCTTGGTTTAGCATGCTAACTGGTGTAGCTTGGTTCAATCACAAACTGTATTTTACACTTTACAGTTCCTCCCAGTTTCACAACGAGACTTCAGGACATTCCACTGGTGAAAGGGAAGGATGTGATGTTGCACTGTTCGGCAGGATGTGTTCCTGTACCCACTGTCAGGTGACGCTAGTTTCAAAGCCCTCAGTCTCTCCGTCATGTTTTATTTTTCACTTCACATCACGTGTGGGCTGTAGGACAAATATATAATTATGCGATTCTCAAAAGCACAAGTGATATGTATCATGACGCACAGATGTATAAACAATTTTCACTAATACTAGATTCATTGTCCGATTATTTTTGTCATAAAAAAAATTAAAAGTTTATAAATTAAAGTTTTTTTTTTTACATTATATATTTTAAACTGTTTTCAGTCAGTTTCGAATCATTTTCCTCTACAAAGAAAAATTCTACAGCTGTAACTTGTTTAAAATGTGTGTTTTATGTTCTAGGTGGTATAAAGATGGCACACAGCTAAAGAAAAGCAAGAAATACAAGATTGACATTGATGCACAGACGGGAAACCTTTTACTGGTTATAAAGAAAGCAGATGAAGCAGACGTAGGACAATACGAGTGTGAGGTAACCTTATCCAACACAGATTTCGAGCTTTTTATTCCGATCTGGTGCCAACTGGCTTTGTATCCTCATTCGTCACTGGTACAGTACATCTCTCACTGGACAACATTTTAGTTAAAGAAATAAACCGTTGGTGTTAGCATATGTTATTTAATATTTGTGGAAAGAGTCAGAACTTTGTAACAGTCTGGTACCTTATTGTTTCATGTAGTATGGCAGGAATGAACTACTAGGGGATGCGTTATTTTAGAGATCCTCACACTATTGTTAATTCGTTTTCTAACACAGCATGCCCGGTTTTGTTTTATTGCTTAAACTGGCTTTCGAGATGATTGAAGGGGCCCTCATGATAAGGGCCTCTTTAACAAGTTATTAAAAAAAAAAAAAAAAAGGGGCTGGCCCCATTTCTTTAGCATTAAAATAATTAATCAATTTAAGCCATAAAAATTCTTGAAAAAAGTATAATATATAATATAAATATACTGTAAATCTCGATTTTACATAATTAACATTCTTATTGGTTGAACCACCAGTTTAGACCATGATGTTGGAATTACCTAAAATACTCATGAAAAAAAAAAAACATGGTATATCCATAGAGAACTAAAATCAGATTTTGTTCAAATTTGTGATTTACAGTATATATTGCAATATTATCCCAACCTGCCTGTGTTTTAGATAACGAATCAGATGGGCAGTGCCAAGTGCAGAGCGAGGTTGTACTCCACACCACTCCCTGTAACAAGCAGCGCCAAGGACCAACCACAAGTCACCTCGGCTGCAGGTATGAGGGTCCACCTAAGACAAGGTAAAGCAAGGTCATCCTGTCTGTAACACAATCTCTTACAGCAATTCCATGGTCTCATGGGTTTGATAGAGCACAAACCAGTTCCACCACTGGCGTTTTCATCCCTTTGTTTTTCCTTTTATGGCTAACATCTGACATCTGTATTCAGGAGACCATGATCGACCAAAAAACTAAAGACATGCACTGCAGTAAAGCCACAATCATGGGTTTGTACAGCTGTGACTTTCCATCTGTGGCATATACAAATGTCTACAATTGACCGATTCATAAAAGTTGACGTTATGTACCTCCAGATGTGAAAGTTTTTTTTTGAGACTTTTTAAAAACTTTTAAAAAAGCACCATGTTTAGTCATCATCAGCGTAACTTCTATGTTGTCTTATCCTTGATTGTGGCTGTACAGTAAGTACCTCTGTACCTAAAAACTACTATACTGTGAAGAACAGGAGCAAAAACTCAGTGTATCTATTATTCAGGTCAGGCAAGTCATGATGACAACACAGGCAGTCAGCAACGCAGCATGGATAGTCAATATTTAGAACTAGAGCATTCTCTCCTCTATTTCTTATGGCTCGCTGGAATCCTATTGTCTACCCCGATATGCTAATGTGCTTCCTAGCGTCTCTCTGTGTCTGAGTCTCCATAAGACTACAGTGGAACCTCGGATTGCGAGTAACGTGGTTTACGAGTGTTTTGCAAACCGAGCAAAGATTTTTAATACATTTTAAATTGGAAACCGAGCAAGTATTAGTTTACGAGCGCCGTGTATCATGTATCCCGCATGCGACTCTTATTTTGACACCGAGCGTCACTCTTGCGCTGCGGAATTGTGTGTAATCGTCTCCTCTGCTGGGTCTTAGTGCTCGTCTCTTACTTCCATAATCAACATCTCTCTCTGTGTTTCAGCGTCTCCTATGTGTGTGCGTGCGCGTAATTTGACACCGACATACACACCCCCGACACACACACACCCCCCCCCCCGACACACACGCACACCCCCGACACACACGCACACCCCCGACACACACGCACACCCCCGACACACACGCACACCCCCGACACACACGCACACCCCCGACACACACATACACACACGCACACACACACACACACACACACACACCCTGTGTAAAACGAGGTGAGGGAAGGGGTTAATTAAACACACACACAGCGCCTGCGCGCACCAACGGAAACACTTATCTGTCGGGATTTATTTGTACTTTTTTTAAAGGTAAAGTGCAGATTAATTTGTATTATTTTATTTTTATAGATTGTATTAATTATTTTTTATGTATTTATCTTTTGGGGCTGTGGAACGGATAATTTGAGTTTTCATAATTTCTTATGGGAAAATGATGATTTGGTTTACGAGTGTTTTGGAACACGAGTCCACTTCCGGAATGAATTATGCTCGTAATCCAAGGTTCCATTGTAATTCTCTTTTTGTTCTACCCAGAACATGCTAATTACTTTTGTACATTGGTAACAGACGCAAATGGTACAACGCATGTGCCTGAAAAAAACTTTAAAATACAAATAATTGTCCATTCTGTGAATAAACCAAAGAGAACTTCAAACACACCATTCTTCCTTTGATTAATGTTAAACATGACAGTAGAGATGGGAGAAAATCGATTCAGTGATTTATTGTAATTCTTTTGGTTGGCAATTCATCTATCGGATTTTAAAAAATTTATACATGTTTGAGGTGGTCAGAGGTGGGTAGAGTAGCCAAAAAAATACTCACGTAAGAGTAACTGTACTTCAAAATAATATTACTCAAGTAAGAGTAACTGTTTCAATCGTAATGTCTGATTACTTTTTTAAAAATAATTATTATATTATAGAGTACAGTATATATACTGTATACACACACACACACACACACACACACACACAGTATATATATATGCATGCTGAAGTGTGTGTGAGTTTTGGCAGATGAGAGAAGACGCCGCAGTATGATGCTGTTCCTTTATGCTTTGTATATGAAGCCAGGGATGCATCATATTTTTTGGCATGCGATGAGTGTTGGCGATTAATTCTATACTGAATTATACTCATATGTACAATTAAAGTTAACATATAATCACACAAACATAAAAAAGCATCATATACTCACCACAAAATTGTACACTAACCGCAGGATCCCAGTAGGAGCAGCATGGATTTATGTTTAGTTCCGCGAAATTAGAGAAAGATCCGGAAACTTTTGTTTGCGCATGCGCAGTGAGTGTGTGTGGGGCGGATTCACAGGTAGGGTGAATTTATAGAACACAGACTGAAGACCTGATTGGTCAAACGGAGTCATGTGATCACTGTTGCTGTGTCTGATTGGTGAAACAGTCATGCTGCAGATCCACCGGCTGCATGTGGAGAATAAACGGTTGGAAACATAACGAGTCGAGTGGAGCCGAATGTAGGGGAGTGAGAGTCGCGTTTCTTCTTCACAAAGCTACTCAAGCAAAAGTAAAAATATGCTGCAGTAAAACTACTTATAGAAGGACATTTTTTCCCAAAAAGTTATTCAAGTAAATGTAACTCGTTACTACCCACCTCTGGAGGTTCATTTTTCTATAATCCTACAGGTGACCTGCTCTGAACTATTCAGACGTTGGCAGGCAGCACAGCATCCTGTTTTGATTTAAAATTGTAACAAAATCTAAAAAATAATTAAATTATGACTTGTAGAGTCGCAGTACAGATTAGATCAGCGCCGTGGTATTGTGATAATATCATGTGGTCCCTGTTCCCATCCCTACTTAACAGTGAGCGAGAATAAAAACCATGAAGTTAAACACTTAGATCCATCAGGAAACTAATCAGTAAACAAACCAAAGACTTTTTCTCACTTATATCCCCTTTATAGCGCTTATCCTGTACAGGGGCACAGGAGTTCCTAAATCCTATCCCAGGGGACTCAGGCGCAAGGCAGGATACACCAATTCAGTACAGGGTGCACAAGCATGACATACTCACACACACACACACACACACACACACACACACACACACACACACACACACACACTATGGGCATGCCAATTAGCCTACTCTGCATGTCTTTGGACTTTGGGAGGAAACCTACCAAGCATGGGGAGAACATGCAAACGTCACACACACAAGTCTGAATCAAGAATCAAACCTTCAACCAGTGGCGGCTGCTGCAATTTTTTTTGCAATTAAACTTGTAATACTCGCCTGTAAATATCCATTTATCAGGTAATTGCGCATCATTACTACTAGTACAAAATAAAGTCCTGACTCACATCACATCCAGTCAGCAGCTCCGCTCGGCCATGAGAGCTGCTGGAAAAGACTCGTTGAGAATCACATGGTCCAATCACATGAGCCCAAATATTTAAAAACAATATTGTGCTGCGCCCGAAGGATGATTTGAAAAAATCCAATCAGAGCTCAGCCTCAGGTCACATGCTTTTCAAAAATGTACGCGCCTACATCGACACTCGTTTGTCCGGCGCCCCGCGTACACCAACACAAATGAACGTAATACAGTTCCGATTTTTTTTATTATTGCAAATTAATTATATTAAGAACTACAGCGGAATATTGTGACCAAATGACTTTATTTCATTATTAAAATAAATAATTATTATGTTAAATAATTACATGTTAAAGTGGCATTTTTCTCTGCCTAACTTTAAGGGGGCGGCGCCCCTGCGCCATGTATTGACCAGCCGCCACTGCCTTCAACCCTGTATGTATGATGCCACAGTGCCAACAACAGCTCCACCGTGCTGCCTCCAATGACAGACACTATAATTTATAGCATTTATAACCGTAACCTTTAATTAATCTTAATTTAATAAAAATGGTAAAGGGGTACTTTGAGCCAGTGCATGTATTCTCTTTCCATGAACAATATCTTTATCATTATCGCGTGTGTTTGTGAACTGCCATTCAGGACCATAATTCCATCTCGTCATCCTCAGACACAGCTCAACACATCAAGGTTTCACTATTATGATTTATATTACAGTAAAAAGCTTGGTTTATTGTTTTAGACACTTGCATGCCTTTGAAACAGATCCATCTGGTACAAACACGTCATGATTGAAACATTCACCTCAAATCCTCACTCTGGAAAGCCACTCATACCTTACAGCTGGGTTATTAGTGGCTTTTGGACACCTGTTGACCATGTTCATCCACACTTCTCTTTATTTAACTCCATTCTCTCCATCCCATTCCCTTTTTTAGTCCCAGAGCAGGAGATTAAAGATCCAATCAGAGCCATCCTCATGTAAGTGTCCTGACAAGTGCAGCGAGACGCTCATACACATTGCACGTAGTCCTCTTTTCTGTCTCCTCTCTCTCTCTCTCCATCCCTTTCCCATGAACTCCTTACCTTCTGGTCAGCACTTGCCTTGGCTAACTTGCATCTTTGTTTATTTTCGAAGCTGGTTATGTGCTTGGACCCCAAGTATTGTGGCCAGTCTGTTAAAGTCTTGTTTCTTCTTTGTCTTTTGGGTGAACACTGCCCATGTGCGCTGTCTATATATGTGTTTTACAAAGACAATGTACAATCATTGAGTATATGAGCAGCTTGTATGCTTGGAATTGTAAAGGTAAGCGTTAGTGTGTCCATAAACACGCAAATATAGAATGTTTGTTCAATACAGTTTGGCAAGTCTAGCCATGGAGCTACAAAGCTTACATAGCTAACTTAAATGTGTGTAATGCATTCTCAAATATGTATCAACTTTAATATGTTTATTTCTACATATGTTTAAAACATTCCAAAAACTGAACAAAAATTATGGAATATGTCTCTGCAGCCAAATCGCTGGTAAAACATACATTCTAAGATTACCAGTGACACATACAGTAGGACTCTCGCTTACTGCTGCGAGTTCCTCACTCTGTCTTTCACGGGTACAGCTGCAGATACTGAAGGCTGGTCCACTGCCTTGGTGAAGAACCTCTTTCAGATGTTCTTTCAGTCTGGACCCTCCACCCAGTGAGTCCACACAGCCTTTCACATCTTCTAACACATCCAGACTCCAAGGTGAGGACATTTAAAAACCAATGACAAATCATGGTCACACATGTTCTGCAGATCTGTGCATAGTACAATTGAGGCTCAAGCTACACAGGAAGTAGACGAGGAACGATTGAACATCCCAGAGGAGCGGCATGAGGAGTCACTGGATGACGAGTACAGAGGTGAACTTCTGTAGTTCTGGAGGAGTCTTTTGACTTTTCTTTGGAAAATCGTGAAGGAAAACACATTAGACAAGATATTTTGGCAGGGTGTTCAAGTGTCAGTGTTCATGTATGACGTCTCCATGCATATTTCCAAGTTTGTAGTGTTTCTTTTGTCACTATTTGTCATGGCCCCTTCTTGGCTAAAGATGCCAAAGGCTCCGACCTTAAAGTACCGTTAATGTAAGTCACTTATATGGGCTTTTGCAGATCCTCCAGTGGTGCAGGTGGTCATGGAGGATGTGTGTGTACGGCCTGGACAACCTGCAACCTTTTTTGTGGTGATTACTGGGCAGCCGATCCCAGAGATCAGGTGGTTCAAGGTATGGAATAATGACACACTTTACATACGAGACAGACACAGGTCCATACGGTGGTAAGAAATTATTATTATTATAATTATTTAATTTGTCATAAAATCTGATCTGATCTTCATCTAAGTCAAGAGTATTGACAAATATAATGTGCCTAAAATGATAAAATAAAATATTTTTTTCATGTCTTTTCTTTCATGTCTGTATTGAAAAGACATTCAAAAAGGTAGTGGAAAAAGTAAGTGAACCCTTGGAATTAAATTTTGGTTGACCCCCCCTTGGCAGCAATAACCTCAACCAGGCGCTACCTGTAGCTGTGGATCAGACCTACACATCGTTCAAGAGGAATTTTAGCCCATTCTTCCTGGCAGGACTGCTTTAGCTCTGTCACATTCTCTGGACATCTCATGAATATGACTCTTGGCCACTCCAAAAGACGTTTTTTGTTTTTCAGAAGCCATTCTGTTGTGGACTTGCTCCAGTGTTTTGGGTCATTGTCCTGATGCATCACCCAACATCTACAGAGTTTCAGCTGAATACAGACATTCTGACATTTTCTTAAATAATTAAGAAAGACTGTGAGAGTGACTGTCAGTTTTTTCTGACTGTAATCTTGCCAATGATGCCTTCAAATCTTTCCCTGTCACTCAGGGTTTTTCTTTACCCCGTCAATGAGTCTGCGTTGTGCTCTTGCGATCATTTTGTCTGGACGCCCACATTTTGGTTTGAGTAGCCATAGTCCCAAACTTTGCTTCACTGGGGAATTTTTAAATACCTTGAAACCACTTTGAAATCACTTCCAGCTTTATGTAAATCAATAGTTCTTGATCATCGATCTGCTGAAAGCTATTATTGGCGAGGCATAGCTCGCATAAGAGAATTCTTCTTGGTTTTTATGGTTGTTCCCAATTAAGACATGAAAGATCAGATTTTTGTGTTATTATTTAAGGCACATTATATTTGTCAATACTCATTAATACAAGACAAATTAATGCAGAAAACAATGAAATTCCAAAAGGGTTCTCATATTTTTTCTTGCCACTGTAAAGGTATTTCTAGAATTTTATAAAAAGAAGAGTGTTAGAGATCAATAAAACGACAAAACAAAAATGGGTATCAGACATTCTTTACATTTTTACCAATTCTTCCATTTAACATAGTTTAAAAATTTCAAGCAGCTGTGTGTAAAAGGTAAAGAGGGCTTGAAATAGAACCTAGTGGGACACCATTGTGGTCTTCACTCTAAGCAAATTGGTACGTCAATTTACCAGTTTTACCAGCACTGAATGTGTGAGTTTTCTGTAAGCCAGACTGAAATAACTCACATACAGTAGTTTAGTTCTGACTGAGCAATCTGTGAGCTATTCTATGATGGTGATAACAGATGGTGAAAAGTAGGTCTGTATGGTCCGCAGTACTGAGGAGGGAGCAACTGTCTGCCAAAACCCACATTAATAACCAGTCACAGAAGCACTTTCAGCAAGAACACACATCTGATAATGGCTAATGTCGTCTTAAACAACACGCCGTCCCTGTAGTAATCACTTCTAAAACGCCTCTGAACTCAAAGCTAACTACCTTACATAAGGCTGAATCCCAAATTCCCCTGGGACCCCTTATCAAGGACACCAGCTTTCCATTTAAGACTATTTTGGGATTTAATCCAGGAACCCGGGAGTTACCAGAGCTGATATTCTAAAGTGGAATAATTTGAAATATGAAGTAAATCTCGTAAGTTTTTATCAGGACTGTCCACCACCTCCATGGTTTATTCTCCTCGCCTTTTTTCTACAGTACATAGTGGAGGTAAGAGTTTAAAACTTCCTTTACTCCTGTTAATTACACTGTCAGTCACCAGCTCCACCAGTCGCGGTTAGTTATTTCCTCCAGACGCAGGAAATGAAAAGGATATGAGCAAAATATCTGAATAAACAAACAAATCATAATCTGTTGATAATAAACGGTTTTGAGTTCTCTGTGTGTGACATTGAAGACATTATCATCCCTTTTTGTTTTTACTATAGGACGGTGCCGAGCTCGTCCCTGGTGAACATGTAGAAGTGAAGCAGAGTGGTGCTCGCTTTTCTCTCACTTTACTGAATGTTCACATTTCCGATTGCGGCACTTATACGTGTACAGCCAAGAACAGCTCAGGTCACGCTTCCTGCCACGCCCAGCTCACCATGGATACAGGTGATGTACAGTATCATACACAGGAACGATATTATTAGAGGTCCATGTCCAGTCCTACTACAGTACATACCAGAAACTACACAAGAATTCACACAGAAGTTCAGCATTAGAAAGGAGAGACACTTGTTTCTTGTGTCTTGTGTCTTGTGTCTCTTAGCTTTGGCATGGACAGAAAGGACACCGTGGTGTGTAAGCACTGTTGTGGCATGAGCAGAAACTACTTATCAATGAACTCTTAAACTCCCAGTATTATGTATCTTCATGCTTACATATAAATAGAAAGTGGAGTTGCACTTTCCCTCTGACAGCACTCTTAAAGCCTCTCAAAACATCTAGAATGTGTAATTCTATTGACCCTACACACGTAAACATGCCAGTATCTTCGTCAGGTCCGGAGGAGCTTGATGAGGAGGAGGAGGAAGAGGAGGATAGAGCGTTGGATGTGGGCCGAAGGAGGAAACTTCACACTGTTTATGGCGTCCATGAGGAGATTGGCAGGTACCATCGAAAACTTCACACACTCTCCATCTCCAAAATCTCAAGCAAGCAATAAATTACAATATTGGTTCTGTTATTTATTTATTTTTTTTAAACAAGAGGAACGTTATCACCACTCTGAAGGTTCTGAAGCACATCCCTAGATTTTAATCCCTCTATTACAAATACTGTATACTGTATATGATGTGACTGACTGTGACTATAATTTTTTTCATTGCTTATTGATATTGCATCATTTTAAACCCTTTTTAAATGACTGTAGCTGTACATACTGTATGTAATTTATTATCTCTATTGTAGAAATATGTCGTACTTTGTATTCATTTATACTAGTGCTGTCAATCGATTAAAAAACCAAACATTAACTTATATGTCGTATGATTAATTTGCGTTTAAAAAATAGTTAAACGCGTTAAAATGTCTAGATTCATCACATGTGGTGGTGCGTTAACATTGACAGACCAAATGTAGAGTACGTTTTAATGCCTTCACAAAGCATCAGCACTGTGATGTAGGCAGCACCAAAACACTCCTCACTGTTTTAGACAATTATTTGACGATTTCTGACCAGAAATCATCAGCACTGGATTAGCTGGATTGTCTCCATGTGAATATAATATGAATGCTTTTGCTTGTTTGCATACAGAGGCACGTTCGGGGTGGTGAAGCGAGTTTCTCACAGGGCGAGCGCGGAGGCTTTCGCGGCGAAGTTCATCCCGCTGAAGAGCAGCACTCGCACCCGAGCGTTCCAGGAGAGAGACCTGCTGTCCCGACTCGCGCACTGCAGGGTGGCCTGTCTGCTCGACGTCTTCAGCACGCGGCGGACCCTCGTCCTCATCACTGAGATGTAGGCGGCACCAGAACACTCCTCTCACTCCTAATGCTTCACTGCATTGCGTTCAGAGGTGGGAAAAGTAGAGAAATCCTTTACATGAGCGAAGGTAGAGAATCCCAAGATAAAAAAGAAAAAAGAAAGAAAAAAAAGTTTTCTATATATACTAAAAGTAGTAAAAGTAGTACTTTTTACAGTATATGCTTTTAATAAGGAGCTTAACCGCTGTTTTAGTTATCAGGCTAAATTAAATCTAGTAAATTAGTGGTAGTAAACACATTTTTTAAATGTATTTATTTGTTTATCCAACTCCATTTGCAATTGCAGCCTAATTATTTTGGGGTTTTGACGTTTTTAACTTTGAGCTAAGAATTATCCTGAAAAAAATAAAAATAATAAAATCTCGAACCCGTGTATTTAAGCAGCTCTTGAGCCTCCTGAAATGAAATGATGTAGATTTAATGAAAGAAATACAAATGTGTTACTGCGACAGGCTGCAAAGTGTCTAAAGATACAATTAAAATGATTCTTTTTACTGTATGTACCAGCCTCAGCTGCGACCTCATTTCCCCTCTCGTCTGTTCCAAACACTCAGCATTCAGCATCAGCAGTGAACTAATCACCTCCTGGTCATCTCTCATCACCTGCACCTGTTTCTCACTGGTTCATTGTTCTTAAATGATTCACCTGGAGAACTATTTCTTAAGACTACATTAAAAATACAAGAAAGTCTGTCTGGGAGTAAATTATGAAGATATTGTGTGTGTGTGTGTGTGTGTGTGTGTGTGTGTGTGTGTGTGTGTGTGTGTGTGTGTGTGTGTTAGATCAATGTATATGTAAAAGCCTGAGGCCATAATCATGCACATGACCCTGTGTGCTACTGACTAACAATAAACACACTGTGTATGAAAGCAGTTTAAAATGATCAGATGTGAAATATCGACTGCTGGTTATTACAAGGCCGTTAAACCCATAAGGAGTTCGGTTCTATTATAAGAACGTAACAATGTGAGAGTGACCGTCAGTTTTTTCATTGCTTATTAATATCTGCATCCTTTTTAAACTCTGTATTAAAACTCTTTCTTACCTGCTTTTATTCATTTTTGCTCATTACAAATAAAAAAGACGAAATAATACAATGTCCACGATTTCTCAAGAGGGAATATACTTTAGTAAAATAGCTCAAGCATGCTATTGACCTTACCGGGATGGTTTCGTTCGCAGCTGCTCGTCTCAGGGATTTCTGGAGCACTTATTACTGAAAGGATCCGTCAGTGAAAGAGAGGTAATGAACATCATATGCACTTTACACTGTTTAAATAACCCGCTATGGTGTTGCCTACTGAATAGAAACGTGTGTGTGTGTGTGTGTGTGTGTTGACCCGCATTAGGTTCGGGGTTACATCCAGCAGATTCTGGAAGGGGTCGCGTATATCCACAGCATCAACATCTTACACCTGGATATTAAAGTGAGTCAGGGTTTGAATGTGAATCGGAGCCGCTGCAGCTTATTTACTTTGTTAAATTTTTAATAAAATTCTGTTTTGTCCTGCAGACAGACAACATCCTGATGGTTTCACCAGACGGACAAGACGTAAAAATCTGTGACTTCGGCTTCTGCCAGGAGATCGACCCTTCCAGGCATCAGTACAGTGTCTTTGGGACTCCTGAATTCGTGGCACCGGAGATCGTTCGCCAGGAACCGGTGACGACGGCAACGGATGTCTGGTGCTGTGATCTTTCCTATTTTATGATAATATTGTGGGTTTATGTTTGATGATCATTAAATGTAATAGGGTGTTTAGTTTTGAGAAAAGTCATTTGGCAAAATGTGATGCATTTTTGAAAGCTCGTTAGGATGAAAACAGGCATCAGTACTGCAGAAGTGATTTACATCACTTGTCCTAATGAATAATTTCTTTGGATTGTGTAATAAATTTTTCTTCATTTTTTATTTCAGGTCAGTTGGTGTTGTTGCTTATCTATGGTAAGAAAAATGCACACAAAATTTTTCCGACGAGTTCTTAAGGTGAAATTTCATATTGTGAAACGCGTTTTCCCATAGAATATAATGTAAATGCAGATAATCCGTTCCAGTCACCCAAAAATATTACCCTTATTACCATTTTCCAACACTATAATCATATTTTTGCATATAAAAACAATCAAAACATTTAGAAAAGATGTTTCAAATTATTTCATATTTCAAAATATGAATTAAAACCTTAATTTATGATTCCTCTTGGCACCGGCTGCTTTAAAAATCAACACTGAAAGTGGTGTGAAACAGGTGTGACAGTCCGAGTTCTCAGAAGAACTCTGGCATTTTTATGTTTCCTGTTATCTTTTGTCAATCACTTTCTCAGTGAGGTGTGGTTTTGTTGCTGCAGTCTGACCGGACACTGCCCCTTTTTTGGCGACAATGACCGTGCCACGCTGCTGGAGGTGGCCGAAGGGCTGGTGTACTGGGATGTCCCGCAGGTCACCAGCTTGAGCGTACAAGCCCAGGGGTTTCTGCACAGAGTTTTACAGCCAGACTCGGGGTAAGTCTGTGTGTCATATATTGTCGTTTGATCTCAGCTACCCTGTAGAGGATGGAGAAAAAAATTGTTGGTTTTATTCCCACACAGGATGAGACCGTCAGCATCAGAATGCCTGAGTCACGAGTGGTTTCAGGTGCGTAAGCCAAGTCTCAAAGGTCAGCTTGTGTTGTGCTAACCTGTTGTTGTGAGATCATAACAAACCTAAAGAAATATTATTCTGGCTGTTTTTAGATGTTTTCCTTACTGGATTCTTTAAATTTTCTAAATGCATGGGCAGATAATTTTGCTTTGAACTAATTGCTTACCATTTGTAATATTGGAAATTCTGCCAGTAGAAGAAGAAGAGCACTTTCAACTTGAAACTAGTCAGCTGTCAAGAAAATGCATGTAAATAACCTTTAGAGATGGGAAGGATCGATGCAGTTATGTATTGCAATTATTTTGCGTGGAAATTCGTGTATCGCCACACTGACTCCTAAATCGAATTAAAAAAATTTAAATTAGGATGGTCAAATGTTATCTTCCCTCTAAGGTCATGGAGTTTGCATATGTTCAATCAAGTTTCCTCGCACAGTTAAAAGACATGTAGATTAGGTTCATTGGTGTTCCAAAAATTGCCCGTAGTGTGTGCATGTGTGTGTCTATGTGTGGTGTGTGTGTGTGTGTGTGTGTGTGTGTATGCCCTGCTAGGATTGGCACATTGTCCAGGCAGGGTGTATCCTGGCATAGGCTCCGTGCCTCCTGCGGCCCTGTACAGACTATAGAGAATGAGTGAGTGAACATGAATAATCCAAAAACAGTGCTGCAGTACGGTTCAGCACGAGCAGAGCATCTGTAACGCTGACGCAAAACTCTAAAACCTTATTCTGTCATACAAGTATATATATATATATATATATATATATATATATATATATATATATATATATTATATTAATTGTTTTATTTGTAAAATAATGTTTTTAAATCTTTCACTTCTAGGATCCATGTGAAGAGGAGCCGTTTGACACAATTGATACAAAGAGTTTAAAATCCTTTATTTCTAGAAGAAAATGGCAGGTAAATCAGTATACAGATACTTTTATACACAGCCTTGTGACCTTGATGAAAAAGGCTAACTCCTCTTCTTCTCCCAGCGCTCTCTAACATGTCTCGGCTCAGTCCTCACCCTGAGGCCGATCCCTGAGCTGCTGGACGCTCCTCCATGCGAGGTCTCCATCACAGCCCCAAGAGACAATCAGAATACCAGCAGCACCTCCTTGAGCACTGGTTCCTCCTCTGAATATGATGAGACTGATGCCTGGGGCTTCTTCCAGAACAACAGCCAGGAGGAAGATGAGGACAGCGAGGAAGATAGTTTGGAGTATGATCCGTATGCCTATCTTCCTAAGCAATCCTCAGTTCTAAAAGGAAATGAAGAGGATCTAATAATGAGTCGAGTGAGGAGGGGAGCATTGATGATTCCTATGAGTGAGCAACCTAACAAGACGTCCTCACCGTCTCCCGAGCTGATTACCAGGGGGAGAAAAGAAGTTTGTTCACCTTTGCAAGATGATAATGTGCCCAGTGGGACACCGATCCCTCGTGGTAGTTTGATCAAGAGCACCTTCAACAACAGTGAAAGGCAGCTCTCACCCATGTCTGCCCGCTACATGATGCTCCGGGACAAACTCAACGCTAGGAAACAGGACAGAGTACGCAGGACGCTGCGCTCAAGCCTGTCTGGACGGCTAAATGAACCTCTTATAGAGTACGTAGAGGATTCTCCAGATGCTGAATCTGCTCTTAGATATAGGAGAGGTTCCACACTTTGGTCCAAGTCTTGCTCATTGGACAGAGGGGTGAGTCCTGTCTATCCAAACTCCCATACCCAAAGGAGGAGCAGGTCCCTGGATGAATCATCAAGAATGGGAGATAATGAGGAAGATCTAGAGTTAAAACATAATAATAATGAGTTCCCGGATGAAGAGGAAGATGAAGCCCCAGGCATTTCAGTGAAGAGGATATCAAAAAGTCCATCACAGTCCCACAAGGCTACCATGGAGGAGCTGCCAGCGACCATGGGTTCTCCTTTAGAGGACAGTCATTCACACCTTGGAGAGGAAAAAGCACCAATAGCAATGGAAGGAGACAGAAATGTAGCAGGTTCACAGCTGTCTCTTGCAGAATCCTATGAACATGACTCGGATGCATCCAGCAAAACTAGCACCAACACGGGACAGTCTTTGAGCCATCTCCCAGTTTCACAGAGACACCACAGAGCATACGATGAATCAGAGGAGAACCTGCTGGCGCCATCATTAGGAAAAGCCTCAGAGCTCTTTCTCTCACAGGACTCTGACGATGAGGACATGGAGAAAGTTTTAGAGAACCTCCGGCAAGCACCACTACAACAGCGTACACACAGCACGATATCGAGCAAAAGCAGTGTCGCATTGAGACGAAGCTCCTACGCAGTCCCCATGCGACCTGCATCAGAGACCCCACCGAACCGAGAGGTGCTTCAGAGGCACTCTTCAGCCCCAGCACTGGAGCTCAAACCTCCGAGTGGCAAGTCAGGCAAATCTGGATTCATGAAGATATTTCGCCGGAAGTCCTGGACTCCAGGAGCCGCCAGCTCGCAAACAGAGGGATCTGAAAAGATGGTTGAGGATGGCGCAAGTGCACAGCAGAAGACCCCTCTCTTGACCCTGAGGAAGAAGATGAGGGCTTCGGCGTCCAACATCACCAAACTGTTCACCAGGCAGTGCAGTAAAGAGAGGAAGGAGGAGAAACGTGGTATGGCACAAAATGCAAATATAATATCTATAAAATGCAGCTTAGATCCAGGCTACAGTTTAATTGATTTGACGTTAAAACTTACCAGTTCCTAGCGTAGATCCTTTAGAGGTCAAGTTACCGTTGACAAAATATTTGGGTTTGCTGGTTCTGATTGGAGATCCTAAAACAGCTGATTATCTCTGCTGCACCAGGGCTAATCGTGAAGAATCCTGTTCCACCGGAGAAAACAACCATCGCCTCAGATTATTTTCCATCAGCTCCATTCACAGGACGCTCTCCAAAAAAGCAGAAGCTCTTCTCTCTCAAAGTGCCAATCTTCAAAAAGAGCAAAAGTAAGGAAAGATTTTGGGGCGCACCCGGCGCAGACACCAAACAAAATGCCTGCAATAATTCCTCATCATAAATTCCAACCTTGGACTCTTTTTCTATAAATCCTTTATTTAATATCTCTCCAGTCATTCCAGCCAAGCCACTGAAACCAGATGTGATCCAGCTGGGTAGCGGTGGAGCTCTGGTTTTCTGGAATCCGGTGCAATGCAGTGATCCTGTCACATATCGCATACAATATAGCATCAACGGTAAGAAACAAGAAGCGGTTATGTCACAGTGTATCCTTGTGCAATGTTTCATGATATAATAAAGTTGTAAAGCCCTTTATGTTGAATCCAGGATCACGTGTAAACAGTTATCAGGGTTACAGGAACAGCAACCACTCCTGACATCTCTATAGCCAAGTGTACCAACAACCAAGCTAATGTTAGCCTAGCTATTATATAAGGGGTGTTCAAGTCAAACCGGGACTTGTGATAACATTTCTAGTGAGTGAAGGTGTAAAAGTGACTGACATTTACAGAAGACTTCAAGCACAGTACGGTGATGAGACTCTTTTGAACGGTACAAACGTTTTAAAGAAGGCCGTATGTACGCGAATGGCGATTCCAGCCGAGGTGGCTCGGAGCCTGCTGTAGTCGTTCCTTGAATATCGACGGCAAACTTGCGGAAGAGATGCATCTTTGTGTGGGAACTGTACGTACGATCATTCACCAACACCACTCACACGTTGCGGGAACTTGGCTGGGAGTCGGTGCCACATCCCCCTGTACAGTCTTGACCTCGTTTCAAGCCATTTTAACATGTTAGTTTCTGGGAGGCCAGCGTCTCAGATATGAAGCAGGAAGTCTGATCATGGCTTTTATTCTTGCACCATGAAAAGTCCCGCTTTGACTTGAACGTCCCTTGTTTGCTATTCCGCTTCGTTTCCAGGAGATGAGTGGAAAAACGTGTCAGAAAATGTTACAGATAGTTGCTACATTGCTAATGCGCTACCTAGAGGACCCGGCTATGTGTTCCGCATCGCCGGCGTTAACAAAACAGGGCCGGGACCTTTCAGCGATCCTTCGCCACCTGCGTTCATGACCGAGCCACATGAAGGTGAGATAATAACACTAGTTAAGGCCATTATCAGATTGTTTTTGTTGTGTGTTTTATAACAGTGTGCATTTGATTTACATCTAGACCCTCACATTCCTCTGATCCTGACGGAATCTAGCGGGTCGAGGATCACTGTGCCGGGAGGGCTTGGCTCGGAGAGGTCCTACAGCTTCCTGTCTGAGATCAGCAGGTTCTTCACACACACACACACACACACATTGGATTGCTGGAAATTGAGTGCAGTAAAGAGGAATAAATGAGGATTCTGAAGCATTGTTTATTAAAACATGCTCTAAATGGCTAATACCAACAGCAATGGTACTAATCATCAAAAACAATCAGGAAATCCACGTAGAAGACACATGAAGAAGGTGATTAACTAAAGTGGTAAAATAAATGGCAAAAATACACACACAGCTTAAACACAACTCAGGACTCAAAACACACGATTCTCAATAAGTACCTGAAAATCATGAGAGGTTCTGAATATTTGGGAGTTTGTGTTCAACCCTCGGTTGCTGACGTCACTCCGTGTGGGCGATTTGGTGGTGATCATAATGGCACATACACTGTACACTGGGATATACAAAGAAATCATTTCACTGTGCAATAATGCCAGACAACACCTTAACTGAGCTTAAAAAGTAAATAAATAAACCATTTAGACGCCATGTTCTGAAATCTGTAATATAATTGCCAAATCTTTGCCAGTTTGTTAGATACACTAGCCTAATTTGGTAACTTTTAGTAACGCAAATTTGACATTGGTGGAGAAGTTGCAGAACAGCCTCTTCACTGTGCACAAGCTCTCGGCCTCCTCTGTTCTCATGTTCTTGCGAATTTCGATACTTGTCAAGTCTGATTAGAACTCCGACAGCAGTGTCAATAAACCTGTGTGTTTGATCGGTGAGTGTTTCTTTTCTGTAGGGGTCGATTCAGTGTGGTGACTCTGTGTGAGGACAGCAGGAGCTCACAGACTCTGGCTGCCAAGCTGACACCGTACGTTCCTGAGCAGAGGCAGTTGGTGCTGAGGGAGTTCCAGGTGCTGCGCAGACTGTGCCACCCGAATCTCGTCCAGCTCCGTGCTGCCATTCTCACGCCCTCCTGCCTGGTGCTGATTGAGGAACTCTGCACCGGAAGAGAACTCCTCTACAGCCTGGCCGAGAGGTCAGAAGCTTCTCCTTATAGTCTAGATCAGAAAGGGGATCAGATCTTAGATCAGTTTCTGCATTTTGACATCTTAAGGGCTTTGATCTTTCCTAAACAAGTTTTGGAAGAACTACTGTCACTTTCATGGGGTTTATTTGGTCACATCAGAGACCCAAACTGGGTATAATAAATAAATAAATAAATAAATAAATGAAATAAGCATAGAGTGATGTTGCATGCTTAAAAAGAAGAAGAAGAAGAAGAAGAAGCACTCCAATCAGTTCACATAATAGGGGCAAGAAAACAAATACAGGAAGTTCCCAACTTACAAACGAGTTACAAATCTTCTGCAGATCCGATACCTTATGTGTATTGTACAAAAAATAGACAATGCACTGCACCAGATATCAATATTTACACTCACTCACTCATCGTCTATCCTGTATTCAGGATATCGCAGAAGGTTTAAGGCGGGGTACAGCCAGGACAGGGTGTCAATCCATCGAAGGGCACACACACATACACTCACACACTCATTCGCATTTTGGGAACGCCAGTTATTCTAATCTGCATGTCTTTGGGCTGTGGGAGGACACACACCAAGCACAGGAAGAACATGCAAACTTCATGCACCCAGAATCGAACCCGGACCCTGTAGGTGCAAGGCGACAGTGTTAACCAAGCCTTCACCACCAAGTAAAGTTTTTTTTAATTATTTAAAAGGTAGAGATTAAAGATTTAAATAAGTTTGTGAGGTGTGTGTTTCTGTGCTGCAGGGACCTGTATTCAGAGCTGCACGTGTGTGAGCTGTTGAAGCAGCTCCTGAGTGGTGTGGATTACCTGCATGGACGCCGCATCGTCCACCTCGACCTCTGCTCCGACAACGTTCTGGTGAACGAGCGCGGCGTGGTGAAGATCGTGGACCTGGGATCTGCTCAGTCCTTTACTCCGGGCCACGCCCTCAACATCGAGCACATCAAAGAGATGACGGAGAGCAAAGGTACGATGCGCAGCGAACGTTATTTAGCCACTCTGAGCCGTATCGACTGAGATATTTTGCATTTTTGAGTCTGAACCATTTGTTTAAAATCATATTAATAGGGCCTCCGAGTGGCGCAGTAGTAAAAGCGCTCGCCCTATCATCCGGAAATCGCTAGTTCGAATCCCAGGTGGTGCTGTAACCTCTCGCAGCCGGAGGTCTAGAGAGAGCTGATTGGCCGAGCTCTCTCAGAGGGGAGGGATGAGAGGTACTTAGGGCTCCCACATTAATCACGGCTCTACAGCCAGTCAGGGGCGTCTGTGAGCTCACGCAATGGAGGAAGTGGATAGCGCCGTCCTCCGAGTGTGTGACTCCGCCCCCAATGGTGCGCGAGCGAGCAGTTCGAAAAGATGCAGTCGGCTGACGTCACGTGGTTCGGAGGAAACACGTGATAGTCTTCGGCCCTCCCGGCTGAGTGGTAGTAGTAGCCTTAATGTGGAGCCCCCTAGTGACGGGGAGGAATTGGACACGACTAAATTAGGGAGAAAATCGGGGAAAAATCCCCCCCCCCAAAAAAATAAAATAAAATTATATTAATACATTTACAGTTAGGTGTTCGGCAGATGCTCTTATCCAGTGTGACTTATAAAAAGTGCTTTGAAGTTTCTGTCATTGGAAAACTTGCATTACATTACATTAGATACTTTCACTGGGTTCCTACTTTACTATCTAAGTGCCATAGAGACGGCGTGCTTATCTGTTCAGTGTGCTTATCTGTTTATAGCTGCATTTAATGTAACTATAGAAACTGTAAACTATTAGTGCATTAATAATATAAACCTGTGATTTGCAGCTGCACTGCTGTCATTGTGGTGTAAATACTGAACTCAACACCAAACTCACTAAACTGTAGTTCTATCTTAGATTCTCTGGTATTGCACTGTAACCGTGTGTATGTGTGTGATTATGTAAGATGTTTTCTCTTTATATGTGTGCGTCCTGTATGTCAGTTTACATTGTCCTTCCTAAAGCTCCTGAGATCTTGCAAGGTGACGGTGTCAGTCCTGCCACGGATATCTGGGCTCTCGGTGTTCTCGCGTTTATCATGTAAGCGAGAACGTTTCTCTTCCATGTATATTTAACAACAGTAATATATTAAAAATCAAGATTTTTATTTCATCCATTTTTTACATTTTTTACATCACTAATGAATCATTTGATTTATAATAAAAATGAAGGAAATCACTAATACATTATTTTGCCGTATGATTGAAATAAACAAAAAAACCTTATGATATTACACTAGTGAATCATATGATCTTATGATACAAATGGCTAGTGAATCACCTGATGTAAATAAAAAGTCACTGGGGAAAACCTTTTCACCAACAAAACACTGAAAAATCATTTCACCTTTGATGGAAATCTATATTAAACCATTTAGCTAGAGTTTAAATGAATCATCTGATCACTCTTGAGTCACTTGTGAATCATTTAGCCTCATGATCAGATAAGTTTGTGATTAAAAACCACTATTGAATCATTTTATCTTAACAGAAATTGTTCGTGAATTATTTGCCCTTATAATTATGTGATAAATGTCACATTTGAATCATTTGATCGTAATTGAAATCATGTGTGAATTATTTAACTTTGATACAAGTAAAGCAGATTGAAAATGCATTTTTTTATTATTATTAATTCTGGTGGAAATGGGGAATGTATTTAAAGATGAACAGAAATTTTCCTGAAACCTGATACTTGAAAGCTCAGAACTTTCCACTAACTAGCCTTTAGTCCCTCCAGCCGATCTCAAGGTCATGCATGAGGTCACATGTCCAGTACACGTGAATAGACCCGATGTCTTTCCGATGTCCTTCCCTCCCTCTCTTCATCTCCTCGTGTTCAGGCTGAGTGCCGACAGTCCGTTCCACTCGGAGCTCCACTGGGAAAGAGATCGCAACATCAGGAAGGGTAAGATCCAGTTCGGCCGATGCTATCCAGGCCTTTCTGAGGGAGCCATCAACTTCCTGAGGAGCACGCTGAACAGCAAGGCCTGGTACATTCTCGTTTTTTTTAAAAAAAGTAACTCACGTGTTACGCAGATAATGACTTAGGAACAAGTCACTGGGAGCTTAAACTTTGCTACATCGGTGTGTTTATGGGTCCATGTTTAGTCTCCGGTGTGTTAGAATTCTGTGATCCTGTATTCAGGTGCTGGCAGTTGTAGTTGTTGGTATAGGTCTGGATTTGAGAATTTTTTTTCTTTTTTTCGTTCTTTATTTAAAGTGGCCGATTTCCACATGACGCCTGGGGAATGAGCAGAAGACTGATTTGTTGTTAACATTTAGGTTGAGGCCAGGCTGCCAAAATATTCAAAGTCTATCAGGATCTTAAAATTAATCATGTAAACTGAAAGTAGAAATTGTTTTTAGCTGGTATTTATAATATGAGTGGACCCAGAATCGATCCCTGACACACACCACATGATAATATATGAACGTTTTAGACGCAAGTCCCTACTGTAGAGCTACATGTTTTTCAGGCGTTTTTGCAGTAATATCTAAATAACTGATATGTTTTGTTTCTCCAGGGGAAGGCCGTCAGCCGCTGAGTGTCTCCAGAACCCGTGGTTACAAGGAGAACCAGGAGAACCATCACAGCATGTGACCTCTGTGCTCTGCTTCTCCACCGACAAGCTGCAGGCCTTCCTGAAAGAGCGCGAGGCGAAACGAGACCGCGCTCGCACCAAAGTCACACTGCCACTCAGTTAAAGTTAAACACCGATAAAAACAAATCAGACTTCCTGATCACTGATTCTTCCTGATTCTTCTGTTTTCATTTTTGCCCAAAAGATTTAATTAAGATTGCCAGCTGTTATCTTATTTCTATTGATAAGTGAAATTATAGAGATTACCAAAACAGCAGTTGTCATGCATGAAACATAACAATAATAGCTTAGCAATTCATTATCAGTATAAATAACACTACAGTGGCAGATAAGCACATTTTTGAGCATTAAAATCCAGCATTTATGTGACTGAATCAGGTGAAATTTTTTTTCTGAAAATCAGTGCCTGTAATAATTTATGAATAAATGAATAAAAATGGCAGGTACGTTAACCCGCCATATAAAGTGTGTCATATACTGATGTTCTAAAGGGGCTGTATTACACTTTATTATACACCTCAGTGAGAAATACTGACCCACAGAGCGCATGGACACACACACACACACACACACACACACACACACACACACACACACACACACACACACACACGGCCACAATTCACTCTACAATGTGATGTGACTCAATTGCTAATTTCAATGATGTCACAACATCATAAAATAGCTTTTAATCATCTTTTTTGCTTTGTTTTCTTTTTTCTTGGTCATCCTTGAATGTGATGCATTTAAACTCAGAGGTATTTAAGACATGTCAATGAATTAATGTCAATTTTTTAACAAATAATTCTTGATTACATCTCTAAACTAGAGAACATTTTATTTCCCTCATTCAGCGTGATACATGTGTGATTATTATAATTGCATGATTGCAGTAAATCTGTCTTAAATTGCATCCGTTATTGTGAGACTTAAACAGCATAATTAATGTCAGATTAAAAAAGAAAAACCTTTTTTTCCTTTTTTCCTGTTTTCATGCATGATAATATTTTGTTGTATTTAAGGCATACTTAATATAAAAACTTAATAGTGCTGCACAATTGATCCCATCAAATCTAAATTACAGAATAGACTGGTGCAATTGTTTAAACACAAAAGGATACAATTTATTACAGGTAATATACGCATGCATAGTCTGGAATGTATGTACTGTTTGTTATTAATAATAATAATAATAATAATAATAATAATAATAATAACAAACACTACATAATAGTTTCATTTCAGTCTTTGTTTATTTTTTAAAATTATTTTGAAATGATGAATAAATATTAGCAAACATCCTCTTCATGAGCTTACTTGTGCTATTATTCCTTGTTACCCTCAATAAATTATGTTTGAATACAAAACCGTGCATTTAACAGTTATAGATCAATGTTTAAATTGCAAAGCCCAATGTGATTTTTTGATCAAATCGTGCAGCCCTAGTAGTAATTTACTTTACTGGAATGTTGTGTCATTTTTCAGCGTTTAGAAACATGCATGTAGGTTTGTTCCTCTTTCATATAATGACACGCTCTCTGTAGCGAAATAAAAAATAAAGGTTTGTTTGAAATCATTGTCACGTTGTTTATTTATTGTGACAGTTCAACCCAAACTGTAAAGCATGACATAGTCGATGAACAACATTCGTGTGTAGGTATGGTACAGTACATTTGCCTAACGCTACATGTAGCTAACAGGTACACAAGTAGCGTGATGTTTTGTGGAGGTGTTCAGTCAGTCAGGGTCTCAGGCAGACTTACTGATGTGGTTTCTTAATAACTCAATATTATTTTATAAACATCTTAATTTGTATTTTTACTTTTACCGTGTGTAATGATTTGTAATGAGACCAGATCTTTGCATAAAACTAAATAAAGGTGTCTATATAGACTTTACTAGGTTATTAGCTTTATTTGTAGATATATTAATTATTTGGCAAACATATGACCAACAGATGTGGGTTAAAACTAACAAAAATAAAAAGGTAATAATTAAAAAAAAGAAGTACTACATTTGGTATAAGATGGCACATGACTGCACATTTCAACTTGTGGTGTTTGAAGACGAGTCAACTCGGACTTTGTGTCAGATCTTTTAAAAGAAATGTCAGGAACAGACTTATAGCACATACAGGCAAAAAAATAAAATAAATAATAAAAGATGGACCCCTGGGGGAGGCACAATACTGTGGCCATGACTTACTACGGTGTGGGAACAAGATGCTATGTTGTAGCTACAAATTACTAAGATGTGGGAATATGGTACTATTTTGTATCCATCAGTTACTAAGGTGTGGGAACGAGATACTAAGTTGTGGCCATGACTTATTAAGGTGTGAGGATGAGATACTATGTTGTGGCAACTACTTAACATCTTAATAAGTCGTGGCCACAACATCCTATCTCATTCCCATACCTTAGTAAGTCATGGCCACAGAATCTCTCCACTGGGGCTTCCCTCACCACAAGGGTTTCATAAAAATCAGCAAGTATGAGACAAAAATGAATGCAGTAAAGCTCAATGATCTTTGTCAATGCAAAAAAAAAAGAAGAAAAAACCCTATCTGGTTATAATAATTACACAGATAATAATTTTGAGCCACGTGTCTCGATTAAGTCAGATATGTAGTCTATATTCATAATAAAATTTTCTCTATTACGTCAAAATTGGTCATTTTTAATTGGAAAATTTTGTAACGTTGATCAAACCACGTGATCACGATTTCCAACCAGGCGAATACTACAGCTACCCAAAAGGTCCTCGGGATGCGGGATGTGTTTGAGGAAGTGACGTCACAACGTCACACCGGTTTAGCCTGTTAGCATTGTTGTGTATAATAAAAACGACCACAAGAACAAAAAATAAAACCTATTAACAGCATTAGCTGGTGGGGAGTAACAGTACTCTGGTAGGTGTGTCAATCTGTCCTTAATTTGATATTAACAATATAACATTCAGTTTTAAGAAGACGAAAATGCTTAGCAAGGTCCCGCCGATTAGCTTAGCATGTGAGCTAAGTTCGCTATTAGCCGAGGGCCAGCTCAATTCCATAATAAATACGTAATAATCAATTTAGCGATTTAAAAATAATAAACCGGGTGGTGTAAACATATTTTATGAACACATAGAAATCGCAGCTCGTTTAATTTTAAAAGAACGAGGGGTTATTTTGCCTACGGAGAAATCCATACTACTGCAGTGAGTAGTACGTAAGGGCGGTTGCTATGGTTACTGTTAATGGCGAACTGTGTAGTAGGCTAGTGTAGGAGTACGGACAGGATACATATGAGGTTATTTATCTTTTTATAGCTTGTGTTTCTTTGATGATATTCTGTAAAGTGTTATTAATTTAATAAATAATAATACAATCCACTTAGTTCAGGAACTGAACGATGAAGATGATTAATTCATTCCTTTTTTATTTATTTTATTTCCATACGTTTCAACTGTTTTTTTTTTTTGCAATTTTCATTAACATAATAAACACATCACATCAGTGTTTAATAAATAATTGAATTCTTTTTAATAAATTACTAAAAAAATGTACAGACTCTTCTTTAACAGACAGATTTTTTTGTTAAACCAAGCAACAGATTGTAAAAGAACACAAACTGTCAGTGTTGATATTTGGTGTGTGTGTGTGTGTGTGTGTGTGTGTGTGTGTGTAGGGGATCATGGCGACCGGCGCTGATGTGAGAGACATCCTGGAGCTGGCAGGAGGAGACAATGATACAGGACCGATCAGCAAGAAGGACATCATCAACTCTGACAAGGTTAGTCACACACACACATGCATGTACACACACACAGACACTGTCTCTCTCTCTCTCTCTCTCTCTCTCTCTCCTCTAACATCTACATCAAAGAACCACATCTTTTACACTATTCTTTTAGTCTTTATTCTCTTCTTTGTACCATTTTTTTCTTTTGTTGCTTTGTCTTCTTTCTTTAGTTTTTTTTTTGTTCTCCATTAATTCATCTTCTCTTTTTTCATCCTTAATTTTTTGTAACTTTCTTCTGATCCTTCTTCAGCATCGTCTTTTAATTTCTTCACTTTCCCTTCTTTACTTCTAACCCCTTTCTTACATTTGTTCTTTAATTTGTGTCTCATTTACTTTTCCCTCTGTCTTTCTTTCCATGCCTCTTTCTTTTTCTTTTTTTTCTTTCTTTCTTTTCTTTTTTTTTTCTTTTTTTAATTTTTTTTTTTTACATATTCTACTTTTTCCCTTTTTTATTGCTGTTCTCTTTTTCAGTGCCTTTCAAAAGTATTCATACCATTGAACTTTTCCACACTTCTCCACTAACCTACCTCTAACAAACTAACAAACCTCTGAGGGTTCTTCACAGAACAGCCATATTATTTACACTGAGATTAAATTACACATACTGTAGGTGGACTTTATGTGCTAATTAGGTGACTTCTAAAGGTAATTGATTCCACTGGATTTTAGCGGTAAGGGTGTGAAAACAAATGCATGCCTCACTATGTATGTATATATATTATTTTATTTTGTGAAAATTGTTGAAAATCATTTATTATTTTCCTTCCACTTCACAATCATGTCTAACTTTGAGTTGGTCTGTCACATAAAGTCCCAATAAAACACATTTACATTTGTGATTGTAACAAAATGGAAAAGTTCAAGGGGTATGAATACTTTTGCAAGGCACTATGTTTTTCCTCTTCTGATTTTTTTTTCTTATTTGTCATTGTGTTTTTTTCCCCCCTCTGGCTTCTTTTTTCAGTTACTTTTTTGTCCTTTAACCTCCATCCTGTGTGTGTGTGTGTGTGTGTGTGTGTGTGTGTGTGTGTGTGTGTGTGTGAGAGAGAGAGTAAAGCTCATGCTCATGTGATGTGTGTGTTTTGTTTTCTGATTCTCATCTTTAGAAAAAGGCGAAGAAGAGTACAGAGACTCTGACGTTCAAGAGGCCAGAGGGAATGCACAGAGAGGTCTACGCCCTGCTCTACTCCGATAAGAAGTACACACACACACACACACACACACACACACACACCGTCTCACTGTTCTCATAATAATAGTAATAATAATAATTGTTATTATTATTATTATTTTGCTATGTGTATTGACATATCAACAATAAACAGCAGTAGTTTTTCATTTGTCATCTTCTGCATTGTTTTTTTACCTTTTCTCATTTTTTAATTTAATTTTCATTTCCTTTTTTTAGCAACTTTATAATTTCTGAAGTAGCTTACTGTTATTCTTTTATTATTGTTATTTTTATTAATTTTTTAAAATATAATTTCCCCCCTAACCATATTGTTCCTGTTTTCTTTTCTTATCTTTATTTTTCACTATTCTTTTCTTTTTTGTTGAAAACTTTACCTAAGTACTGAATTAAATACTACTTTAGCACACTGTAGTAATAAAATGATCAGTATTTTTACTTGGGCTGTTCTGTGCATTGTTCTTGTTTGTTTGTTTATTCCTCAGTAAGTTGCAGGGTTTGTGTTTATTTTTACCACAGTATTTTTTCCAGAGTTTACAATATTACAGCCAAAAATTAAAGCAGGACAAAACAATAGATGAATGCGAGGATGCAGACTGTGTCTGATGCGGTTACACCAGCGCCACCTAGTGGGGGTCTAGTTAACTATTGTTTATTTTTGTTGTTTTATATATACTATAAAACACAGTGCCGAGCAGAATCAGAATTAAAAACAGATGCTCATTCCAGATGAATAAAAAAAATTATCCAAACATAATTGGAACTGAAGGAAAAAAAAATGGAGCTAAACATCTGTGCAGAATATAAAGCAGTAAACAAGCTCCGTACATGTTGTTGAATAAATTCTTCATCTTGACATTGTGTGTGTGTGTGTGTGTGTGTGTGTGTGTGTGTGTGTGTGCGTGGGCGCGCAGAGACGCTCCCCCTCTGTTGCCCAGCGACACCACTCAGGGTTACCGCACGGTGAAGGCCAAGCTGGGCTGTAAGAAGGTTCGGCCGTGGAAGTGGATGCCCTTCACCAACCCGGCTCGTAAAGACGGCGCAATCTTTCACCACTGGAGACGAGCTGTGGAGGAGGGCAAGGACTACCCCTTCGCCCGCTTTAATAAGGTGAGAGAGAGAGAAGGAGTGGAGTCGAGGGATGGGCTGATGGGTGTGGTGGTATCTCGAGGTCCTGATGTGTAAAATTGCTGTGTGTGTGTGTGTGTGTGTGTGTGTGTGTGTGTGTGTGTGTGTGTGTGTTGGTCAGACGGTACAGATACCGGTGTACTCGGAGCAGGAGTACCAGATGTACCTGCATGACGACGGCTGGACTAAAGCCGAGACTGATCACCTGTTCGACCTGTGCAAGCGCTTCGACCTGCGCTTCATCGTCATCCACGACCGCTACGACCACCAGCAGTACAGAGTAACCACGCCCACTGCTTCTACATCACACACACACACACACACGTATCACATATCACACACTTTACACATAGATCATACTCAGGATTGTTACCACTGACACCAAATATACTGACAGTCAAGGTCATGTGACTTGGGCAGTTCGGAAGTTGTACGTGTATTTTAAATCTTATTTATAAATATTTATAGGATTTTAATAAATACATTTTGCAGCCTTCATTTATTTACTTATATACAAGTTAACTTGTTTTGTTTATTAGTATTTAAATGTAGAGTATATCAGACTTTAGTGTGTTACACGTGTAATATTATAATAGTATAATTTATTACTGCAGTCTAAATTTTATAAAAAGAAAAGTTAAATGACATATTAATTCATATTTAGTTGTTAATTAAGGTTTGTCTGCTTTATCCAGTATAATCTGTATTACAGTTTATTTTATATTTTTATTATTAGATGATATTTGTTTTGATTATTTTTTTTTATTTGCAATTGAATTATTTGTTATTCTTTTTTTTATTATAATTATTTATGCTTAGAATTTTATTGTTTTATTTGTTGTATGTATCTGTGCTACTTTAAAAATAAAAATGATACATTTATGTTTCTATAAAAGTTATTTTTCTGAATTATAATGTTAAATTCTTGTTTTTATTTGCTTTTTCTTCTTAATTTTATTGTTCCCTATTACTTTATTTTATTGATTCTAGGTTTTTTTTTCTTTTTCTATTTTTTATTACCTACTGTATTATTTTTGTTATATTTTATTTTTATTTAGTTTTTTTTTTTAACTGAAGCTGCAGCTCTTTGATCTAACCGGTTCATTATGACTTCAGTGTGTTTCTAAGTAACTGCTTCGCTCTTTTCTCAGAAACGTTCTGTGGAGGATCTGAAGGAACGTTATTACAACATTTGCGGGAAGTTGACGAAGGTCCGCGCTCCGTCCGGCACCGAACCTAAAGTCTACATCTTCGACGCAGGACACGAGAGACGCAGGAAAGACCAGCTGGAGAGACTGTTCAACCGCACGCCTGAACAGGTGAGACTCCTTTAGATTAGGATCTGGCTCTGGATTTTAGGATTTATTTCGATTTGTCCTCTAGGGGGCAGCGTGTGCAAATAATTGACTTGAATCATGACCAGTGGAAACGCTGCACTGTGTCGCGGGTCAGATTAGTTACAGCAGACTTGTATAGAAATGGACGTTATTTCCATTTTAATAAACCTGTTTAAAAATGATCTTGAGTGTTCAGTGTGACACTATCGTTTTTCTCGTAAATGCTAGTCGTCTTTTAGCCTGGTTCTTTCATATAAATATCCCCGTTCAAGGAAAATCTCTCTAACACTGGCACTCTTGGAGCAGGTGGCGGAGGAAGAGTACCTGATCCAGGAGCTGAGGAAGATCGAGACGCGCAAGAAGGAGAGGGAGAAGAAGGCGCAGGACCTGCAGAAGCTGATCACGGCGGCCGACAGCACGACAGAGATGCGCCGCGGGGACCGCAAGGCCACGAAGAAGAAACCGCCGCAGAAACGAGAGGCGGAGAAACCGGTAATGAATCCCAGAGGATGGGAAACGACCCACACCTGGTCATGAGTCCGTTATAATGAATATATACACACACAATTAAAATTAATTACATTTTTACACTCGTCATTGACGCAGAGCAGCTTTACAGGATCAGAGTATGAAATGGGTGAAAAGGTATGGCACAGGACTGTGCAAAAGTCTTCACCCCCTCACACATGTATTGTTTAATGTAAGTCTCGAGGAATAGTTCTCTCAGATTCCTGAAGGACTTTTCCTCTCTAATTTTCACTCCATTTTGTTTGTTGAGCCACACAGTGACCTATGAATCATCCAAACATTTAAACAAACATCTAACTTCAGGCATGAAACAGGGAGAAACAGGTGCATATGATGAGAGATGATCAGGAGGTGATTAGTATACTGCTGATGCTGAGTGGCTGGAACAGTCGAGAGGGGAATTATTATTTTTTTTATTGTATCTTTAGACATTTTGCAGACTGTCACAGAAGAAAATTTGTTCATATTTCTTTAATTTAATCTATATCATTAAATTAAATTTACTATGAAGACAAGAACAGGCTGGGGGTCAAGACTTTTGCACAGGGCTGCATGTATTGGGAATATAGCCAGAAATGAATAAGTTATTTAATGTGACAAGATGAAATGCATTTTTAATCTCAGTAAAACAGTTGCTAACCTGATATGCATCCTGTCTTCTTCTAGACCGTACCTGAAACAGCAGGAATCAAGTTTCCCGACTTCAAATCCGCCGGCGTGTCCCTGCGCAGCCAGAGGGTGAGAGCACTTGAGTTTACTCTAATTAGTTATGTATTAATGTAATTAGACACGTATACAAAGGCTTAATGGTTTAAAGGTTTAAATAAAATATTTTTGACAGATCATAGTCTCGCACGTCCGACTCCACTTGCATTGTTTCTGCTGAAAATGCAGGGCTTTGCATAAGTATTCCCCCCCCCCCCCCCCTTCACCAACCTGTGTCGACCTGTGAGCAATTAGTGTTTTGTGATTTCAATAAAAATTTTTATAAAAATTTAAAAAATATATATATATATCCTTTTGAGAAAACCTCCCAAACACACAGCATCATGCCGAGGACAAAGCTCTGGAACATATCCCAGACATTGTAACTGTAATTTCAGGCTTTCCTCGATATTACAGTTACATTTCCTCAGAAAAGTTTCCTGATTTTACAATGTTGTCTATGGTTTTATTTGTGAAAAAAAAAAAGTGTTTTATTAATGTTTTGTATAAATTGAGTAAATGAAAAAGCCTGTTCACGTCACAGCTCCTCCAACCAGGTTGTAATTATAAGTTTTAAAAACCGATATGACAATACCTCTCGATGTTCATAATTTCTCTCAAAACATTAAAACCTCTAAGTGTATGAGTTTCTCTCACCCAGCCCCGTCTCGAACCCTGTATCCCGAGCTTAGTGTTTTCTCTCCGAGCCCGATGGATTAGAGAGCGCGTGTGAGAGAGCGACTCGCCTGCGTCTGACTGTAATCTGATTAATCTGCGCTGCTCTGCTCCGCGTCTCGCCGTATTCCTCATCCAGACTGATGGAGGCGCCTCACTCTGGGTCTACACTGCTTTAACATCAGCGTGTGTGTGTGTGTGTGTGTGTGTGTGTGTGTGTGTGGTGTGTGTGTGTGTGTGTGTGTGTGTGTGAAGCGGGCATTACGGGTGAGGGATGACCTCGTTTTTACTCCGCCGCTCCCTGCCCTGCCGTGTGACTCCCTAACGACCGCTTTTCTCAACCTCATGGAATTCAGATCTGTGATATGGCCTCGATCTGTCTTTTACAAGCTGTGTGTCTTGTTTCTGTGTCACTGTGCTCGTGTTTGTGTGTCTCGTGTGCCTGAACTCGAGTTGGGAGTTTGGAGGAGATCTTTAAGCAGACGCTGGTGTCAGGGAAGCTTCTACACACTCTTATCTCCAAGGACCTGAGATTCGTTTGTTTTCTTCTTTGCGCCTCAAACCCGCGGTTCAGTTTCACACTGAGGTGCTGACACAAAAGTAACAGAGTTATAAGGGTGAAAGAGTGAGAATCACGCAGTCGATTAAAAAACGAGGGCCGAATTAACTGTTTAATTTATTATCAGTTTAATTATTGATTAGTTGGTGACATCATCACTCTGAAAGCTCTGACGTGTACAGCTGGTGTTAGTGTTGTTCGACAGAGTGAACAAATGTGAGAGAATTTCCCGTTTAACTCGACCAATAACAGCCGGGGGCGTGGCCAAGTGCTGCTCTTTGAAGGGCCGAGAGTCAGATAAGAGGGAGAGGACACACACCTGAGGAGAACGTGCAATGTGAAGGTTTCTGAGCGTGCTCTCTGTCTCACACTCTTTCACTCTCTCTCTTACATTCTTTCTGTCTCTCTGTCGTTCTCCTGCTCTCCCGGCCCCAACACACACACACACACACACACACACACACACACTAACTAGACGCCTCCTTCTAGGAGCAGGAGAAACGACAGAGAGACAGAAAGAGAGTAAGCGAGAGACAGAAAAATGTGTCCTTTCCCGCTTACCTGATACTTACACCCTTTAACGAACAGAGCTTGCCCCAAGCCACACCCTGCCACCTGGCCACGCCCACACGAATACACCGCAGCTTTCTTAATATTTTAATTTAACCATAATTGAAAAGTTTAACTTTATGTAACTGTAAATTATTGCAGCTACTTTGATTGTACTTGATTTTGTATTTTGAAAAATTAAGTTTCAGCATCTACAGTTGTGGCCAAAAATTTTGAGAATTACATAAATATTGGAAATTGGAAAAGTTGCTGCTTAAGTTTTTATAATAGCAATTTGAAAATACTCCAGAATGTTCTGAAGAGAGATCAGATGAATTGCGTCGTCCTTCTTTCCCATGAAAATTAACTTAATCCTGAAAAAAAAACTTTCCACTGCATTTCGTTGCTGTCATTAAAGGACCTGCTGAGATCATTTCAGTAATCGTCTTGTTAACTCAGGTGAGAATGTTGACGAGCACAAGGCTGGAGATCATTATGTCAGGCTGATTGGGTTAGAATGGCAGACTTGACATGTTAAAAGGAGGGTGATGCTTGAAATCATTGTTCTTTCATTGTTAACCTGGTGACCTGCAAAGAAACGCGTGCAGCCATCATTGCGTTTCATAAAAATGGCTTCACAGGCAAAGATATTGTGGCTACTAAGATTGTACCTAAATCAACAATTTATAGGATCATCAAGAACTTCAAGGAAAGAGGTTCAATTCTTGTTAAGAAGCTTCAGGGCATCCAAGAAAGTCCAGCAAGCGCCAGGATCGTCTCCTAAAGAGGATTCAGCTGCGGGATCGGAGAGCCACCAGTGCAGAGCTGCTCAGGAATGGCAGCAGGCAGGTGTGAGCGCATCTGCACACACAGTGAGGCCAAGACTTTTGGAAGATGGCCTGGTGTCAAGAAGGGCAGCAAAGAAGCCACTTCTCTCCAAAAAAAAAAACATCAGGGACAGATTG
>JAAGKR010002325.1:59689-97157 GCA_011419295.1 Clarias macrocephalus | reverse complement strand
TGCACATTAGTCAACTTCATGTGACACAATTTCTATCTTCTGGCAACTAGCAACCTTTGTCTAGCAACTACAGACTATACAATCACCTTGGGAAATGTGCTGCCAGTTTATTTAATGGGCACTAAACTTACTCATACTGAAACTACCCTGTCAGCGCTTCTCTTCAAAATGCAGCAAAATGTTGCAAATTTAGTGTATAATGATACTTAGTGACAGCCTGTGCCTTGGGGCCAGTGTGAAGCATGGCAATTTGAATCAGAAATTCCCCATAGAGTAGTGGGAATGAGTGAAATTCAATGCTTTAATGACATTGTCAAATTTCTTTAAATAATAACAAACAAGATGATAATAGTGATTTGGTATTTTATGCAATGAAATTGCTATACAACAATCAATATTTCATACGAAGTCCTTTATTCTACAAAACCTGCTGGATCTGGATGGTTAGAGATTCGAAAAGACGTCTGTATTACAGTACATTGGTGTCACTCGCTCAATCCATGCCGGCTTGATTGCTTCCTGATGCTCATGTACACAAGACACCTTCTTCACCCTTGTTCAACCATTTTTCATTGGGTCTAGTTCTGGATACCATCCAGAGCTGAATATCATTGTCACTAGTTTTTCAGTTAAATAGAACAAATCTTCAGCCAGATAGGCTTGAACTAATGAGTAAAATCACCTGTTTTGTGCACAGGGAGAACAGTTGGTGTCCTAATATTTTTGGCCACCACTGTAGGTGTAGTGGCTTGAGAAAACCATACATTTAGAATATATATATTCTATATTCTCTTTCCTAAATTTTCTTTCTATACATATCTTATCCATAAGCTATGTTATAGCATGTACTGTATGAAACATCAAGATACGGTAACATTGAAAGAGCGGATTCTGACCACTGTACAGACAAAACATTCCTTTCATTTATATAGATTAGTAAATTCCAAAAATAAAATGCGCTATATCTAGGGTGATCAGCATCAACCACAACAGTCTCCGTCTCATCACTTGATATAAAAGCTACTTACAAGCCTCACTGTTGTTACTTCACTTGAATGATGATCTGTTTGCTTTTACAGCAGCGAGGAGCAGTTGCTAATTTATTTTGCGAATTCATTTCTATTGACAAACTTTCTTATTAATAATTTTTTAAAAACGTCCCTGTCATTGTTACAGCGTATGTAAAACCCTTCTCTGTTTTGATGGCAATGTGACTGAGAAGGAGTAAAACAGATACTTTGACAGTAGTGATCTACAGTAATTGCAAACTAAACTAACTAGACTCATGTGTGAATGGCTTATAACGCCAACATGTAGCTAGCAATTTTAGACAGCCTTAGACACACACATGCATCACATTTTACCACTGCATTTTTAAAACTGTCTCACTTTGCACACCAACAATTTAGAAAGTAGCCGCAAAATTAAAAAATGAATAAATAAACATTTCTACATAGCTTGGACACACAAGTTTGGATCTATTTTCTACATCTAGAACAATACTCATTTTTTCCCCGAAACTGTTAAATGGAATTAGGTAATTAATTAACAACAATAAGTCATTTGTTATTTTAAGACTCGAAGCTGATCTGGAATAGCTCTTACAAGAACAGTATCGTCAAGTGCATTTGCAAGACCCCATTAAGCACCATGATGAAACTGGCTCTCATGAAAGCAAGACCAAAACATTCATTTAGAGTTACAAGCCTTAAAAGTCACCAATTAACAGCACCTCAGATTACTGAGTACTTTTAGTCCAAAATCATTCAGTTCTTTTTTACTTTGACTTGTGTGCATATGTTGAGTAATTGAGTACTGCGAATGGTGTTATGCAGTTCAGTCATTACTGAAGGATACACACTATCCTATACAACTAAATCTAACCATAAAAAGAGCTGAATATACAGTACTGTATAAAATAGCTATGTATATAATCACCTAATATACAGTACATTGGAAATTTTTTTGAGCCATCCTTCATAAAATGAAATTATTCTAAATCATGTAGATTTAATTAAATAAATAGGAAGGCATGTTTTACTGCAACAGGCATCGAAGTGCCTAAAGATACAATCCAAAAATTGGTTGTGGGCCTCCAAGTGGCGCAGTGGCAAAAGCGCTCGCCCTATCATCCGAAGATCGCTAGTTCGAATCCCGGGTGATGCTGTAACCTCTCGCAGCCGGAGGTCTAGAGAGAGCTGATTGGCCGAGCTCTCTCAGAGGGGAGGGATGAGAGGTACTTACCCACATTAATCACGGCTCTACAGCCAGTCAGGGGCGTCTGTGAGCTCGCGCAACGGAGGGAGTGGATAGCGCTGTCCTCCGAGAGTGTTACGCCTCCCCAACGGTGCGCGAGCAAGCAGTTCAAAAAGATGCGGTCGGCTGGCGTCACGTGGTTCGGAGGAAACACGTGATAGTCTTCGGCCCTCCCGGCTGAGTGGTAGTAGTAGCCTTAATGTGGAGCCCCCTAGTGACAAAAAAAAAAATTGGTTGTCTGTTTAACAACCTCAACAGCAACCTCTTTACCTCTCTCATCTGTTCCATCACCAGTGTAATAATCAATAATACCTTTCATAATTTGCACAAAACTTGCTAAACATGGGAGCCAGAAAATTCCTTCCGGAAGCCTGGAGAACTATTCCTCAACACTACTTAAAAAAAAAAAAAAGCTCTATGTCAAGGATTAGTAATATAATTAATGACAGTTGTGATAAGAAATAACTATTTAGAAATCTTTTTTATTAGATAAATTGTGTGTTGGTCTTATGTATTTCCATCTCCTAATAAAGAGTTTTCCTCAATATAAAGAGATAAAGCCTTTTAATTTAGAAAAGCAATGAGAACAATCTCAAATGTACAAAACCTCTCTACTCAATGTTTTTGTTAGTGTAAATATTCCAAGAATATTGTTTTATATCCTAAACATTCATTTTCTAAAAGCAGCAACATAAAAGGTGGATGATCAACTCTTCAGACGGCCTATGAGTCTAATGAGCTGTCAGTTGGGTTATTACCAGATTACTGGGTGCACCTACACATAGCTGATGCAGTACAGTATGTATTAGTAATGCATATTACTAATGCTTAGGGGAGACGTCTTGTAAAAAATAGATTCGGAGTGGGGGTGGGGGTGGGGGTGGGGGGGGGGAATAAGGTTTAGTACTGAGGGTTAGTGCTCCTCATGGTTGCAAATCTATAGATAAAAAATAATAAGCATTCATTGCTTTTGAGAGTGGCACAACTGAGCTGCTGATTCAGAGCTAATAGATACATGGTTCATGTGTCTTCATGTGTTTCCTTTAAGGTCCAAAAAAAAAAAAAAAAAAAAAAAAAAAAAAAAAAATATATATATATATATATATATATATATATATATATATATATAATACTTGTATACTTCATTTCCCCTTGGTGTGAGGAAATGTGTGAGAGTGTGAATGTGCCCTGCAGTGTGTATTCATTCCTGGTGCATAGCTTGTGTTTAGAAACTCACAAATAAAAGAAAATAAAGTACTGCACTGCTACATATGTAGAAAGCAACTAAGACTAACATGTTGAATATCAGAAGTGGATTTAAATTTAATTAGAATTCAATAAGCACCATGCCCGAGTTCATCCACATAACGGTACTCATCCTTCCCAGGAACTTATCCATCACTCATCAGTCATTATGAATGAAATAAATGTGACTCACACTCTGGCAGTCTGATAAGGCACTAATGTGTTATCTGTGTCCTAACATACTCCTCAGCACAACAGGATAAAGCAGTCATCCCAAACATTAAAGCAAATTTATCCGTCATCTGCCACTTGGATGGCTTTTGAAACTCATCTCTGACAGGGAAAAAGGCCCTCTGATGCGCCACTGTAACACGCACAGCTTGATTAGTTGTCATTAACTTTCCATGGAGGACTTTGTAATAGCAGAATGTCAAACGGGGAAGACAAATTGAGAGATTGCTCCTCTTGTATACATAGTAACTACTGGGTTCTCTGCCATTAAGCTGTCCGTCCATAACCATTCTACAACAGCAAGTGCTCATCAGTTTGTAGCTGCAGTTCTTTTTTTAACAGCTGAAGCTACTGTAAATATAGGATCTGTCTGAAAGGGAGACAGACAAACATGCGTCTGTCTCTAGTGCCATTGTAGTGCTGTTCTATAGCACAGGTCAAGGTGACATTGGACAATTCAGTGGCTTTAAAATAACACAACACAAATAAATCATGAGAGGTGGAGTGGCCATTTCAGGTTTTCTTTCTTTCTTTCTTTCTTTCTTTCTTTCTTTCTTTCTTTCTTTCTTTCTTTCTTTCTTTCTTTCTTTCTGTCTGTCTGCCTTTCTTAACACCATGTCAGCTTCTAGGTCTATATTCATCGCAAGTGTCACTTTTTCTTATTCAAATTTAAAACAAGTTAAGATGTTATTTTTTCTGAGAATGTTAAAACTAAATTTGAAATTTTTACTTGTTTACATACATTTTTAAAAGTGCCAACTGAATAAAATGAGCTTCTCACAAGAGTAAAAGAATTACCGTCAAATAAAAGATGTTTGATGGACAGCAGGGTTCTACATGATGAACACTGTGTGATTAATTTTCGCTAGATAGCAAAAATTTGTGTGTCCTATTCTGCATCTTGTATAAATGACTTGATCCCAACGATATTAAAAGGAAATCTATGTTTTGTTCCAACATCAGGATTTATTTCATGTAGTTTGTTATTTAGACATTGGCCCTATTCTGATTCTGCCATTTATTTTTAGTGTATACATTTAAAATGGTTTCAAATCTGTGAAAGTTTATTTTTATTTTTATTTTTTTAGATAAGGCTTCTTTACCAGTTTTGTTTGTTTGCTCATCATGTTTTAGGTTTTCCATAGGTTTGTATACAGTACAGAACAGGGCTTTGTTCACAGAATAGGTCTGGGATCACATGACCAGGACAAAATGGTTATCAAGTAAGGAGGAAGGAATACAAACAAGCTCTATATGACTTTACTATTTTCACATTGCACATTTAATTTATCTTGTATTAAAGTATATAAGTTACAATTATTAATTACATTCTGCTCTTTTTCCTCCTCTACTAGTTTTTGAGTAACCTATCTATCTATCTATCTATCTATCTATCTATCTATCTATCTATCTATCTATCTATCTATCTATCTATCTATCTCTCTCTCTCTCTCTCTGACCTCTCTCTCTCTCTCTCTCTCTCTCTCTCTCTCTCTCTCTCTCTATATATATATATATATATATATATATATATATATATATATATATATAGTAAATATGACTTTCTAACCCTAAAATGACTCGAGTCATGAAGCGACCTATGCTACAGTGTTGTAGTATAAATATATAGTGTATGTCCACTGCTTTATATATTTCATCTGAGATGTGTTTGATTAAGAGTACAGGAAAATGTTGATGTCAGCGTTAGGAAGGCAATTAATGTGCCTGCATGCAGAAGTTGAGATGATGAAGAATGCAGAATACATGCTGCGAAGTAGACCTAAGTATCTCTTAATGAGGTGCGAGTGTGTGATCGCTTTGGCTGTAGCTAATCCCTACTGTCTTCGATTCGCTTGACTGGTGCCTGTTAGTTCCAGTGCCACTGCGTCAGTGGAGCGTGGCTAGCATACACCTTCATCGTGCCCTACAACATGGGGGCTTTGCATTGATTAATACCTGAATACCCGAGGGATATAGTTGTGGCAAACCTTAGAACATGGTGCTCTCACGTCATTGTTAATGAGGCTTACAGGATAGCAATAGTAGTAATGAAATGACAGGGGAGTTTTTGGCAGGGTAAGCCAAAACAAAAAAAAGTTGGGGTTAAAAATAACATTATGAGGGTTATAACATGATATAACATTCTAACATAATTGAGGGATCGATTCTTAATCGAATGGTTTTAATCAAACATGCTAATGCTAAAAGAGTTACAGTTGCATAAAGTATGTCCACCCCCTTGTAATGGATGCATTCCTGATTTAAAGCTTAGTTTAAAGTTAACAATGAATTCAACAAGAAGACAATGATAATGGTAATAATGGCCATAATACCAAAAATGTTTTAAAAGACTAAAAAACACGGCAAGAAAAACTGATCATCATTGCAACAGCACAGCTGCATAATTATTGGCGACAGCAAATAGGATTATCCTTTGTTAAAAAATGAAAAGCATCCTGCATTATACAGTATGTTTATGAACTTCAGCGAGTTGCCCTGACAATCCTGTAGTAATAATAATTCACACTCGGAGATGTGTCAGTGTCGTGGAGTCGGTCTTGGAGGAAAGTTTGTGCTCATACTTCACATCAGTCCAGATATGTCATACGTATCAGGCCTATTCAAATCTCAACTTAAGGCACAAAGGAAGTCTGATTACCGAGTGACAGACAGGAGACCGTGGCCCATCAGAAGAAAGAGGGCATGTGTGTGAGAGGGAACAAAGCATGCAGGAGGCAGAGTGTGAGTCAATTTAATACGACAATAGCAAAAGGGTCTGCGATGACCTTACAAAATGCTGATTTGGGGTTTCCAAAAATCATTCCTGCTCCATTTATATTTGCAACTGGTTCAGAATATTAAAACTTTGAAATACTCGGCAAAATTGTACTAAGATTATTATTATTATAGGGGAGGAAGCAAACTGATTTTTTTAAAAAGAGGAAATGTGAATATTCTACCCAGCTGTTTGAGTTTGGGTTTTCCAAAGGTTTCTTTTAAGCAATCATTTGAATTGTCTATTCCTATTCATATTCATAGTCAAGTGTCCCAAGTTCCACATATTATGTCCAAATGGATTTCTGTGTACAGTGCCACAAGGCTGATTCATCTGTCAATAAACAGAACTGATATATGGCACTGAGGATGCCACTGAAATAAACATATGTACATTTTAAGGAGGAAATGTCCCTGTTTTAAGACTACTGGATGCAGCAGTGTGACACATGATAGAGCTTAAGATGTTCTTACTGCAGATCCAGGTGGGGGGTGTGAACGATGAATAAATGCTGCTGTGACTTTTGCAGCTTTATTTGAGCTGCGAATCAAATCGGATTTATCCACGATCATAACTCTGGCAGTCTTGAACCCATTTTCCCACTATGCTTAGTCAGGATCAAAGCCTGCCCCAAAGTAGTAACTTCAGTGCCATTTCCTCATTGACCCCTAGTGTGTGTGTGCAGCTTGAAGCTTGTGTAAGCTGGGTGTATGCCAGGCTAATCTGTTGGATGATAATGATTATGATGAGAGGCCTGTTGTGCCCTTGATGTGCAAAGGAAGGCAGCAGGACTTTGCACTCATCACTCACTGAGCTTTGTTTTGACCGACTCTTGTAGGCTTACATCATCACTCTCTTTCAATAACCTCCCTGCTCTGATCTTGTTCTAAATGCCAGCCCAGCTATACCCAGATAGTCACAGATGCAGAGAGAAAGATATTTTGGGCGTGTGTCTCCATCACTGTCTCTCTGTTAGCTTCTGTGTGTGAGACTGTGTGTCTGTAGGAGTGCACATGCCTCAGCAGTAATCAGCAGTGATTTAATGTGACATGAGGTGCAAGGGGCACATGCCCATGGCACTTCTAAGACAAGGTGCCACGGTGTACTCTCTGACAGTGGCACTGTTGGATGGCAACAGTTTGACCTGCTACATTGTCGATTTTAACGTTCACTCATACAGCGAAAGTGACAAGTGGCACAGTAATCTAGTGATTTAATATGATTGTGTGGCATTTAGAAATAAATTCATTACTCATACGATGAAAGATAATTTATAAGAAATGAAAATCTTATAAAAGCACCATAATTAACCTGATAATGAAATGTATGGTGCTCATTGAATATAAGCAACAGAAAGATGACGGTTTTATTATTGGTGTGACATTTTAATTTGAGTTTTTTTTTTTCCACAGCATTAAGTGCATGGGCAGTGCTTTGTTTTCAACTCATACTGTATATGTCACATTTGCAAACTCTGTTCAAATTACTGATGTGATTATTTCCATAATGTGCAGATAGGATTAGGTTACAGTTAACACAGGTCTCAGTGCTCCCCCAAAATATGTGTGTGTGTGTGTGTGTGTGTGTGTGTGTGTGTGTGTGTGTGTGTGTGTGTGTGTGTGTGTGTGTGTGTTTGTGTGTATGTGTGTGTGCCCTCAAATAAGGAATTGCTGAGCCACACTCCAGCAGAACAGCAGAGCTATCTTCTGGGTATCTTCTCATATGAGGTCACAAAAGGGGAGAAATCTATTTGGCTTGTTTAAGCACTAGTCAATATAAAAAATGAAAAAAGGACAAAAAGCAAGACTTTACCCTCCTCTCATTTCTTTCCTTCACACTCACACTGGAGGCCCAACTGAAAATGACTAGAAAGTGAATTTTACATGCTCTTTAAAATGCTGCAGTATTATTATTATTATTATTATTATTATTATTATTATTATTGTTGTTGTTGTTGTTGTTGTTTGTCATTTATGTTGTTATTGTATGTCTCTAGCCAAAAGATAAGAACCAACGATTAATGGTAAAGTCATTGAAAATGTAGACTATCATTTGTTTTATTTAGATCAAACTCAAACATCCAGCAAAGAAGAGAATAATGACAAATGAATATTTCCTAATTAAACTAACAAGTCAGATAACTGAAAATACAGTTCTTTGGAATAAAATAAGGAAAGTATAATATTACAAAAATAAAGAACTAACTGCATCCCCACAGACTCCCTAACATTGTCATATAGTTGTGTTTATAATGTTGTTATAAACTCTAGTGTGATTAGGTTATGACATTGTGTTAGGTTGGTTTTGAAAGTTAGAAATACTTTCATAAAATGACATTATGATCATGCAAAAATGAATGAACAGAGTGTTAAAAATACAATCTCAAACACATTCATTTATTTATCTTGGCTAAAATATAATCCTTTGAGATGTTAATTCTGCCATAGCTATTGCTCTCTCTCTCTCTCTCTCTCTCTCTCTCTCTCTCTCTCTCTCTCTCTATACAGTACAGACCAAAAGTTTGGACACACCTTCTCATTCAAAGAGGCTGAATGTGTATTATGGCAAGAAAAAAGCAGCTAAGTAAAGAAAAACGAGTGGCCATCATTACTTCAAGAAATGAAGGTCAGTTGGAAAAATTGGGAAAACATTGAAAGTGTCCCCACAAAGTTTCTTTGCGCTACAAAGAAACTGGCTCACATGCGGACCGCCCCAGGAAAGGAAGACCAAGAGTCACCTCTGCTGCGGAGGATAAGTTCATCCGAGTCACCAGCCTCAGAAATCGCAGGTTAACAGCAGCTCAGATCAGAGAGCAGGTCAATGCCACACATGAGTTCTAGCAGCAGACACGTCTCTAGAACAACTGTTAAGAGGAGACTGTGTGAATCAGGCCTTCATGGTAGAATATCTGCTAGGAAACCACTGCTAAGGACAGGCAACAAGCAGAAGAGACTCGTTTGGGCTAAAGAACATAATAAAGAACACAATAAAGAAAACTCTTTGAATGAGAAACTTTTGGTCTGTATTGTGTATACAATTGAAATTGTAGCTGTCCCTGTGTCTGTAAGTTTCACCTGCACATATTAAACTGTATTGACCTAGTTTAGTGCTTACAGACTGTTTGTACAGACTGTTTCAGTGTCTGAACTGCACTGATGGTCACAAATGTTTACCTTGAGATACTAATTGTGTTAACAATATATTGTATAAAGCAGTGAAAACTTGTTATTGAAAAAGAAGAAAAATAATGTGTTTGAGTGTGTATAACTGAAATATCTTGTTCTAGAATCCCCTTGCCAGAGTGGTGTGACAGAAAAAAAAAAGTTATTAAGGTACTGCAATATAGTTGTTTGTATGCCTGCACATTTAGGTGTGTTGATTGGGCACAAATGTAGCGTGGCTGTGCTAAGAGGAGGAGGAATGGGGAACATATGTTGCACCAAACTTCTGTTGTGCTTTGGACACTGCTGCAATAACAGGTTTAGAAAGATTTAGGGTTTCCAAAGGTAGGTGTATGGGAGTCTGCTGGATGGTTATACTGTATGTGTGGACACAGCCTGAGGATTTGTTTCTCCATCAATAAATATGGTCGTTAATGGTGGTCAGAAATCCAGGGAACTGTGAGTACTGTCAAAGCATTTCGAACAGAGTTGAGATGAGCTCCAACATTCCACACCAATGTTATAGTACCATGGACAGTTCAGGAAAAAAATCAAGGGTATAAAAACATTATGATTTAAAAAAAAATTATTATTATTATTTTTAATTGTGATTGGTTGGTTCGTTCAAAATCAAATTTAATTATAAGTTAGGGGGAATTTCAAAGGTCTTGACCACTCTGTTAATATTAAAAATTACTATATTGTTAATCCATGTAGAGTTTGTGTCTGTATTCGAAGCCACTGAAGACAATAGGTAAAGAGATAAGGGGATACAACATGTTTAAATTTAATGTATGGGAGTTTAAGCTTGCATTAGCAGCATACAGCATAACAAGCTAACCAGGCCAATTGTTCCAAATCTAAAACATATTTGGCAGTTACAGTTATTGTAGAAACAATCCCAAATTCAATAATCTACAGGGTGAATCAACTTGTTAATGATCTATTTATCTATTAAGTATTTAGCTCTTACTGTCCGTACATGGTTAGACCAGCTTTTTTCAGGACATTGGCTGGGATGATGCAGTCCTCCAAGATGATGAGGGCCTCCAAGAAGTCCAGAAGTCACTCCATGTGTTTTTTTCCTCAAAGCAAGAGGTGTACAGGACAAAGCCTCACACACTGGATTACTTGGAGGCAGGGATTTAGGAGGTTCTCAGGAACATCCCAAACGACTTCATTCCATCCCTGGCCGTTTGAGGAAACTGCTTGATGCAACGAAATTTAAAGATTTGCTCATTATATTATGTAATAAAGTACATGTACAATTTGGTTCAATGAATCTGTGTTAGAAATATGGACTTTATTACCAATTTTAATGCATAGTTACATTTCACCCACCCTGTAGTAGACCCATCGCCAATTCCCCTCCGATTCAAATTGTGTCTCCTTAGTGCTGTTATGAGGGATATCATAACATTTGAAACCTCGAAAATTGCGAAGGTGGCCTACACAACCAACTGTGGATCACTAATATTTGGGAAAGAAAATCTAAAAAGAAGTTTAAAAAGCAAAACATTAATTTTCTGCATGCTGAACACAATGCTAAATCCAAATAGTCATACCTTATAACAATGTTTTTAACTAGAGCATCTGCTTCACACTGAAGCATCTGCCACACAGACATACACAAGAGGATGAGCTTGAACTTGATGAGGCTCCAGTTTCTGTTCTGTTCTGTTAAGGTTTTAAGAGTGTATTAAATGTAGAATATATCAGAACTTGGCTAAAAGTTTGTCTGTCTCCAGGGCCTTAATGCCCACCCTCACACACCTTTTTTTGTTATTATAATGAAACAATTTAATAAGTACTTACATAGCATCTTCATTGTAGTAGATCTGGCGTATGTTAGACACAAATGCTGCAGCATTTTATATAACAGATTAAGCATCCACAGATTGTGTTAATGGTGTCCAGGAACCAATTTCACTTGCATACCGAGGGCTATAATTGTTGTTTGGCAAAGTTATGTTATGTTCATTTCATAATGTAAGCAGTAGGTTTGATGGTTGACTAGTGTGTAGCCTTTCATGGACACAATCCCAGCGTACTCTAGTAAGTTGCACTAGAGAGAAAAATCTTTTGCACTGTACATATTACTGGCAGTAAGAGCAGGGTTGTATTTGAATTTACCAATATGAATAAATGTTGTTTTAAAGTCATATTTGCAACTTTATGCTGCAGTAATTCCACAACATTGTCCCAGTGTCATGTAGTCAACATTGATCTAAGATCATTTTAGGAACTAAGTCTAACTTTCCAAAAAAAAAAAAAACTTATGTCTTATGACACAGTAATGTTGCAACAACATTCTGACAACAAAAAAACCTGCGCTAGGATAAACTAATATTAGTATAATATAATATATTAGAATAGTTAGTATTTGATATTATTGCTCAGGTTAACTACTTAATAATAGTTAACTCAGATTAGTTTAAGTCCTTCTGTGAAATACAGCATTATAGTTTGTTTCTTTGGTTATTATCGTAATAGGCATGTTAATTAGCTCAAGTTTAGATTTGACTTTAGCTGCTTATATATATATATATATTTTTTTTTGTTTTGTTTTTTTGTTTTTTTGTTTTGTTCTTTGACACATTCTTTTTTCACCTTTCAATTCAATTCAATTCAATTCAATTCAATTCAATTCAATTCAATTCAATTCAATTCAATTCAATTCAATTCAATCTTATTGTATAGACAGAAGATGGCTCAAGATGGCACTTGACAAGAATTATTCCAGGACAGCTGACCTGTCTCAAAATAATAAATGACTGTTGTTGTTGTTGTTGTTGTAATTCCATAAATGGTATTTAATAGTTTTGAAATCTCCAGTTTTGTTCTAGAATGTAGAAAATGTATCACACAAAAAGTACAAGAAGGTGTGGGTGTGTGTATATAGACAATGAGATGAAAATTATTGTTTTGCCCTGACTTTATGTTAGTGACTTTATGTTATATAATACTTCATTATAAGAGTATATATAAAATAAAAAGCACCACTATGAAATGAAAATAGATATTAGTTATTCAAAAAATCTTTATTTTAAATGGATGGTCTTAGTTGTGTTTACTAATTTAAATATATTACTTTCACCCCTTCAGGGCAACTTTTCTTTATTTTAATGGTTATAAAATATTTCTTATTTTAATTTTGAAGAATGTTATACACTCAGTGGAGTACTGATGGAAGTAGATGGTGAAATAGTCTGAAATGTGTAAATGCACACAAAGCCAGGGATCCATTTTTTACATCAAGTAAAATTTGTAATAGAAAGCGCTGGTTGTCAAAAGAGATGAATCTTAACTTACAGGACATTTCTTCAGTTTTTTTTTTGTTCAATGGTATCAATTGATCCAACAATTTTTTTTTCCCAATTTCAATTAAAAGCATTGTTTTGAGAAGAATTCAGGGCAAAAATAATAGATTAAATCTCATTCTCAATTCTATGTTATGTCTGCCTCGTATAAATACTCCAGTCCATTCTTCGTGCACTGTTTTGTGAAAATTATTTCAAACAAGAAATAATTTTTAGTTTAATTTGGTCATGAACGTTGCATTCTTTTCTGAAATTGAACTTTGTTTCTCAGAAATACAGTAAACCTTTAGGTAGAGAAAGAAAAAAAAACATATCTACACATAAGCCAGTGGTGTCTGAGTCCCTCTGGTGTGTAGCTAAGAATGATGAGGCTTAAATTCAATGCTAACTGGCGAGGGAGCTGACTTCATCTCAGTAGGGAGCGTCTGCTCTGCTAATGGAGTCAATGGCTATTGACAGAAACAGCTGACAGCAGCAAGGCATGCTGGAAGAAGTTGCTCCATGCTGCAATATGCATTTATATGGCCAATGACCTGCTTATCAGTTCACCAACCTCAAGCTCTAAATTACCACGTGCACACCCATGCACATATGCAGGCATTGAATTTAACATAAAGTGAGCTCATGATATACTATGCTGTCTATTTTGAAAAATCTCCTAACTAAATAGAGCTCTAATGTATATATATAGATCCTTAGGTTGTTGTGTGAGCTCTAGAGGAAGCTGTGTGTCCAATCTGGAACTGTATATTCATGCATCAGCCTGTTCTGTGATCTAAACAGTGCAAGCATGTGTTACTGGGCCCTGGCCATCTTTAGTATGCAGACTTGATTATCAGCTGCTGGTGTGAAATGGATTCATTCAAACACGTCCCCCCTCCTTCCTTCCACACAGTAGGAGTCACTTAGACATCACAATCCTTGGAAAATCAAATTATAGAACCATTAATTTGTCTAGGTAATCCAGGCTGTCAGCTGCATTGGAGAAGCAATCTCCGAAGACTGCGTTCATCAAGTGCGTGATGCCAGTAGAAGTGAAGCATTATCTAATTAGCATGAGAGGAGTGGAGTGGGGAGTTGCATGTGAATGTTATCACTCCCCAACATCCAAAATGAGAAGAAATAGCAAGCTTTACATTTTCACACTGACCCTAAAGTAAATGTTTGTGCTTTATCACACAATTTCATTCAGAGACTCTCTTTCCTTGGCACTTTACTGTATCTTAATACTTATGGTGCCATGTGCTGAGTAAGTATATAGAAAGCTAGGCAGCTCAGAAGCCTCCTTTCAAATTATAAGCCAAGCATGGTCATACTTTTGCCTACTCTGATGAAAGTGAAAATAAATAATATTCAGACAGTTCCCCTCTATCTATCTATCTATCTATCTATCTATCTATCTATCTATCTATCTATCTATCTATCTATCTATCTATCTATCTATCTATCTATCTAACCCTCACAATTAATATTCCTATATAAATTAAAAACTAATGACGTATTATTTTGCTACAAAAATAAAGCAGGAGATTCAGGAAAACTGTAGATTTTAGCCGTGATGGCTGCTTCTTGATAAAGTTCAGTCTAAAGTCTAATATTATTTTTCCTCCTGATTGGGTTTGTGCATGACAAAGAGCTAAAAGCTTAATTAGCCATCAATAATGATAGCTTATTGGTTTGGCTAAAAAAAGACTGAACAAGGATAGACAGTGTTCCTGCTCAGTCTCTGCTCCATAAAACTTTTTCTAAGTCACTGTATTAGGGGATTTATAAATTCAATTCAATTGAATTCAATTCATTTAGATTCAATTGACTTCAATTCAGTTCGAGGCAAGTCAAGAACTATATTAATTCCAGGAAGAAATGACTTCACCTTGTTACAGCCACTCACTGTTCAAAGAAGAAGAAGAAGAAAAACACAACAACTCAAACTTAAATAAAGTCTAAACATGCATAAAATAATATTATTTACAGTTTACAGCAGACAACAGCGTTATACAGTGCACTGAACAGTAATGATAGTGATAAAATGACATAAGTGATAAGTATAAGGGTCAAATGTTGAATATGAGAATGTGATGATAATGATTATGATATATGATATCTATATCTCATGCACCAATAAAAGTGTTGTCAAGATACATACTTACTGCAAATGCATCTCTTCTTCGTTATCCATCAACAGTCCCAATTTCCTTTGATATTTGGCAGACTGTTATCATATTCTCAGATAAAATGTGACAGTTCTTTCACAGTCTTTCATGTTTTAAATCAACAAGGCTGTTTCTGATTCATTGGCAATGCCAGGTAAGTTAAGATGAAAAGCTACACAGTGCAGAACAGAAACAAGTGAATACATGTCACAGCCTGCAATGATACCACATTACCCGTATTGTTATATACTGTGTTGTCTTCATTTATTATTTTTTTCTTGCAGTTGATCTTTTATCCAGTTCTATGCATTTTTCCATATCAACTGCATACACAATTCGAGCACTTAAGAACACCATTCTTCTTTTCCTTCTTCTTTCACTTTTTTATTTTTGCCCTTTATCGAATGGCACCCACGCGGCCTCACACGGGTCCACATTTGTATTACGAGAAGGTATGGTGTTCACGAGTGCCTTTACTGCACCCATTACTGAAGCCCACTTTTATAACTTAACAACACTCTCTTATTAAAATCCTATTGTGGTTGTGAGCAAGCATCAGTCTCAGTGAATGCATTTGTTAAAAGCATGCAGCAGCAAGAAAAAAGACAGATAAAGCCCTTCAAATAAGGTACGATTCTTACCATGTCTTTTGGTATTCATCAGTTAGATGCATTATGGTTAAAGAAGCTTATTAAAATGTATTATTAAACCTTATATCCTGCATATTCTTGATGTAGTCACCATGGTTAATAGGACCTCGTGCAATTTCTGTTATGGGGAAAGGATCATCAAACAGATTATGATGGTCGCTCAACTCCAAATAGAAAATAAAGTTTTCACATGTCTTAGCATCGCAGATAATTCATTCTCATAATTTCCTCCCCTCAGAATCACTGCAGAGAGGGCACTTCACTCAACACATGCAAAATCTCAAATGCACAATTTCCCCATGATAACTGAACAGATGTCACCAAAGTGTGGATTTGAGCTAATGCTCCTAATATTTCCTGGAGCATTATTTCACATTTATGGTCAATGTAAGAAAAAGCTTCCACTGGTTGAGATGTGAGTTGACTTTTCTTATTTAATCAGAAGTTAGGAGGACAAAAGTTTTGTTCATTCAAGTTTTTATTTTAGTCTTGCAGTATTGCAGTTGTGAATTATCAGGATTAGAGTAAATAACAAGAATGGTCTTGTCATTTGTTTACAGAAAACTAATGCCTGGTGTAATAAGTATCCCAAAGTTCATACTGTATACTGTAAGATCTGCGACAAATTACAAAGTTGTGTTATGTTACTTTCAGGGTTAGAACATCATGACAATCAATTCTGAAGCTTAATGCAGACATGTTTGCAAGTAACAATAGTTGGAAAAATGTCCAAAGACAAGCACTTCTAAAATGTCTTTTGTATTTTGCTTGTAAGAGCAACAACATCAACCTGCCCTAAAGCCCAGTTACACCCTTGGGATTTTGACAGTGACAATAATTTAACTTTAACAGAAGTAAATTTCTGCCATGTCCTCATGTTCACTATGGCACAGAGAAAACACTTAGGGATTCCATTTAGGTCCACTTGAAGTGAGCTGAACATATGGGCAGACATCTTTGATCCTTTCAGTCTTCTGAGTGTGTGAGTAGCAGCCTTAATATATCTCCTGTAAAAAGAATACTAATAGCTTAAATATTTATATAAATCATATTTGCATATTTTTCATTCACATGAGTCTATAATCAAGGCATTACTTGCCTTAATAATAATTGCAAGTAATGAAAGTAATTCTTGTCTGGCACCCGTGTACCGAAACCCTACCAAAAATAGCTCAATGGTTAAGGTATTGGACTATGGTTCAGAAGGTCCCAGGTTCAAATCCTACAGCTACTAAGGTGTCCCTGTTGGGCCCTTGAGCAAGGCCCTCAACTGCTCTGATGTATAATGAGATAAAAATGGAAGTCGCTTTGGATAAGAGGGTCTGCCAAATGCTGTAAATGTACACAGAACTTTCCCCATGTAAATACTGACATAACATTTCACTGTAAAATTCCTGACTCTAGCATCCTCTCTGAATATGGCCATTGTGCACTGTTTGTATAATCATGAATACATTGGAAGTATAATTTAGTTGTATTTAACTGCAACTTCCAAATTCTTAAACAACTTTAAACAAACTATGAACCATTTCCTTCAATAAAATATAAGCTTAATTTTTTTATTCTTAAAACATTATAAAATATATAGAATTTAAAACCTATTTAAGATTTAAATTCCAGGACCTTTGTACATTGTTTGTATTTTGCAGAGATTTCTGGTGGTCTGGTGTAAGTCAGCCAAGCAAGAGAAAAGGCAGTGGGTATACAGCAGCCTGACAATGGCACGCGCCTTTCAGCAGACCTTATCATCAATCAGCTAAGTGAGCCCTGGTCTGCATCGGCATCCCATCACACCATGGGGAATCACAGGAGTGCAGGAGGTGCAATTAGGCATTCTCTGGAGCATGCAGAGAATGACAGCCAATTGGCCACTAGGACCACACATGTCTCTCCTATCAGCTCCTTCAGGCTTTAATTGGCCAGGATCGGCTGTTTGCTTGGAAACAGTATTGAAGTTTTGATGGATCACTCACTGGGGAATAGTGGTAAAGTTTACAGTATGGACAGGAGGTGGATTTGTAAGCAAGAGGTTGGCTGGAGAATTTAAGTGCAATGTGTGAGTGTGAGTGCAAAATACCTCTAGTGTGTTGGAAAATACTTTTAATATTCATCCTAGTTGTTTGCTTTAAAATTGATTGTCACAAAGAAAGGGTGCACAAAAATACTGTTTTTACTGGCCACAGTTGCTGTACAGTAACAACATAAAAATCAATAAACAAATCAATAAATTAATTTAGACGTCTGTCTGTTTGTTTGTTTGCTTGTTTGTTTGTTTCTTTATTGGGGTGGGGCGACTTCTATAATGTAATATAGAGTATATGGGTAAAAAAGAAGCTGTATTAGTTTAAAGTTTGATTAATTTCTACTGTATGTAAAAAACTTTTCAGTTCAGTCAGTTCACTGCCATGATTAATTTCTGCAAACAATTTCCAACTGAAGGAGATTATTTTTATTGTGAAATGTATATATCAAACAAGACAATAATTTTTTATGAAATCAGTTTGCCTCAGGTCATATCGATATCAGGATGCTTGTTAGGTGGCTAGGTAATACTATTTATTAAGGGGCCAAGTGCTGAAGAGACTTCCTCTTACTAACTTTCAGTCATTCATTCGTTATACCACTTATCTTTTACAGGGTCGCGGGAGGCCTGGAGCCTAGCCTACGGGACTGGGGGCACTAGACAGAGTACACCCTGGACAGGATACTGATTAATGGCATGGCACAAGGACGCAGACACAATTACACACTTACTCGCACACTGTGGGCAATTTGGAAATGCCAATTAGCTTAATCTGCAAGTTGTTGCACTGTGGGAGGAATACTGAAGTAAACCCCGCCAAGCACAGGAAGAACATGCAAACAGATCTGAAGGTTTTCATTTGAATGCTGAAAAGAAGAAGCCCTTCTTTGTCACATTTATGTTACAGCACAGTAAGAATATTTTCTTCAAATTATCACACTCTTAATGAAGTTGGGGTGAGAGTCCAGGGTCAGCCATGATACTGCAGAGAAGGTTAAGAGCTGAAAAGAGTGGCAGTTTGGTGGTGCCACAATTGAGCCATTATTATTCCCAATCACCATTCCTTACACTAAGTACCTAGATGAACTAGGTTAAAGGATGAGTGCCTGTAATGTACTGTACTGTCCTGAGGCAGGTGATGCTGATTGAACTCTCTGCCATTTACTTTTCTGGCGTTAACATACTGCACATACCAAAAGGGCAAGTTGCTCTGTACGGCAACTGAGGAGGGTTACACAAGTTAAAACTCTCACATGACAATAGTGCTCCGAGTGCCATAATAATAGATTAATCTCCCCTTGTGGTAAAGACATGCTACAAACTGTGCAACAGTGCAGTGGAAATCCAACTTGAAATTTGAAAAATTTAATCATGAGAATTATGTCAGTCTACTTTGGTTTCTCTGAATAAAAAATAACTACCAGCTCTAAATAAAATACAAACAGCATATTAGCACATTACAGTCTGGAAAAGCTGACGTGCAGACCCCTTTTCGGCAGTTAAGAGGTGAAACACTCTGCCTGCTGCACCCTGGACATTCTACTCATCCAGTATGGCTTTGGCTGGTCCTTTTATAGAGTGCTGTTCACATCCAGTATGGCTTTGGCTGGTCCTTTTATAGAGTGCTGTTGACACCAGGATGGCAGGTGCTGATCTGGTGCCAGTCGGAGTTAAGGCGCCCCACCCCTTCTGTGCACAAGGTGGAGCTGACCGTGGTGCTGCAAACACGCTGTGTTTCCCTCTGCTTGGTTGAGTGCAAGGGTAGCAGATAGTAAGTTGCACTGGCTCTAGACCCATCATCACAGCAAGACAAAAAATACTAGCACTTAGCATGGATGACACAATATCTTCACCTTTTTTATTTTAATGGTGTATTTGCCTGGTAACATCCCTGTGGTGCACATCAGTTCTGGAAAGGCACTAAAACCTTCTCAAACAGTCTCTTATGGAGTACTGTCTATGGGTGAATTAGTTTTCTGTTTTGCATTTTTTTTTTTTTGCAGTTAACCAAGTCCAACCATTGTACCTCATGCTTCTGCTGTTTTTCCACTGAGCACACCCTTCTGTATTGTGTTGAGTTCAGCAGTAGTGACATGGTCCTTGGGCTAACCTGTTAGATCCACTAGACCTATAGCACTATTTGGGAATGCCTCAGTTTACCAATGTGCAGCTGTTATAGTGTTAGTGTGTTAGTCTTTTCTCTGTACTTATCCTGAATTAGACGTCCTGTGACAGTATAATGACACATGCTGAAACTTATCATAGATATCGTAGTCCACGATTAAGTTCATACTAATATTCAGAATTTTCCACCTCTGTGTTCATTTTCAGGACATTTTAAACATACAGTACCAGGTTTGTGACAGCTGGACTATGTTGAGCCTTCTGCCGGACACTTGCCGTTATTCCACCTGTGGTTTGTGCATTGCTGACTATTTTTATTTGTATACTTTTATAATTTTGTCACTTTATCACAAATGCACAAGGAAAAATTCTCCAGCATGACATGAGAAAGAAACATTGGGATTAATGAGACTAAAAAGGGAACCCATCCTCATTTGAGAGATACTGATATATAAAGTGACCACTGATAAACACCTTCAACAACTGTGTGTAATATGGTGAAAAAGTGCAATTATAAGCAAATTTCAGTCCTAAAATCAGGAAAGCAATTGCTGTCATAAGTATCAAATATCTTCATGGTTTTTAAGTGGAACTGTGATCAGTAGTCACATGTATCTTTAGGCAGAACATATGAGAACATCTTCAGCATCAGTGAGTGGTCTTAAGTGATGTAAATAAAGGTTGATATTCTGCTGTTATAAGGTTGTATTTAGAACATTGTTTTGGGGTAATTCATTCTAAATTTTAACAAATCATAACAACATTTAAAAACAGTTTTTATGTGTTTTGATTAAACCAGATGCAGCCAGTTACACAATTGGAAGGTTTTTCCTTGACTGCCAGGCTTGGTAAGATCTTCATTATATGGTTTACCAACAAATAGCCTGCACCTTTTAATTGAAGTAGGCATAGTGGACCAGCAACATTTCACTCTCCCAAGGACTTCATTCTCCCAACTCCTTTGCTGTCTGAGGGAAGATAACTTTTTGAAAATTTGGTGCTGTGAAAAAGAAGAGACTCTAGCAAGCTCAAGCTCAAGTTTGTTGGAGTGTGAATTTTAGCAACTTATTTTGATTTAGTTTTAATCTCAGTCTTTTGATTAAAATGCACATTAGTTTTATTCACATTTTAGTCTATTATTATCTAGTTGAGAAATTGTAAAAGTTTTAGTCTAATTTTAGTAATGCATACTATATACATTTATAAACAATAACATTCAAACACATGTTTCTCAGCAATTTTGTGGCATATTTTGACCAAACTTGGTAGATCACTGTATTGGGCTCACTGTAAAACATTTTAAATTCACCTGTAGGAAATGCTATAATTCACAAATTTAAAACTGCTTATAAGTTAACATCAAATAAAGATTCATGGTTTTATAAATTCCCTTAAGGGGGTATTCTTTAAATTAATCAAACCTTTTTTTACTTTCACTTTTTTTGTAAATGCTGTGTAATAACCATGAAAGACAGCATAAGACCATACCCAACAAAATTTGTTTCTCACATTTTTGATGTGATGACCATCTTTAATGTGAAAACAAAATTCATGAGAAAAATCAGCTACCTAAAATCAAGTACATAACTTAAGGATCTCTCCTAAGTGGAGTCCAAGAAATTCTGTTTAACGTTTATTAACTTGTAACCTTTGAACAACATCAAATCAAGTTTCTTGTTGCTCTTAATTCTCTTGAAGGTGCTGTAATGTAACAAATATGTTTAAATTGAAAGAAAATTTTTCTTTAAATTTCTTTAAAGAAAATTGTATTGTTTTTTATTTTATTTAGTTTTTTTGTTTACAGATTTTGTCAAATAACCATACCACTTTCAGAAGAACATTGGCAGATCAACCAAAATAAGAGTTTTGTATAATCAATCATTTGTCCATGAAGTGACCTTCTACACAATGGAACCTGGTTGTTTTGCCATTTAAACTTTATTGTGCTGCAAAATTCTCAGTGTCTAATCTGATAATAAAACCAATAATATAATTTCCACATTTGATAATCATGTTGATGTTGGTAATAATTTTCTCAAGGAAATAGTCAACATCAGTAGTTGTGTATGCATGGGTGAAGCGTATATAAGTGTGTGGTTCATTGTAATAAACTTACTACTGTTTACAAAGTTAAATTCCATTCTAACATAATGATACAAAAATAGATAGATAGATAGAGAGATAGATACATTTTAAATACTGTATGTATATGTAAATACCTGTAAAAATCCAGTAATTTATTACATATATAATTTTATATCATTACATCAAAGTAAATAATACAGTGAAACCTTGGATTGCGAGTATAATTAGTTCCAGATGCATGCTAGTACTGTATATCAAAACATTCGTAAATCAAATCAAATTTCCCTATATGAAATAATGAAAACTAATGAATGAAAAATAATGAAAATATTATTCATTCAACAACACAGAAAAATAAATACATAAAAATAATTCATACAAAATATAAAGTAAAAATAAAATGAATTAACCTGCACTTTACCTTTGAAAAAAGTAAAAATAAATTCCGACAGATAAACATTTCCGTTAGTGTTTGTGAGCGCACGCGCTGTATGTGTGTGCTTGTGCTTGCAAGTGCGGTGTATGTGTGTGGGTGTTTTTGTGCATATGCACTGGGTATGTGTGTGTGTGTGTGTGTGTGTGCGTGTGTGTTTTTGCGACTCCCTCTTCTTGTCTTACACAGTAGCCCTTCCTCCTCTGTGTGTTTGAAGGGGCACAATGTCCAAAGATTTGGTCAAAAGATTAGTCTTTTGATTTAAAAATAAATATAAATTGGGAGGGACCTGAAAAACAGGAATTTGGTCAGTATCTCAGAAAAATCGATGATGTTATATTATAATCATTTTGCTTCTGGTAGAAGCTAGAAAGCTTTCATGTTTTTTACTCCGCTCGCATATTTTCATCACATCTTCATCTCAGTCTGTTCAGAAAATAGGGGAAATGTGCTTCAATAAATGTAACATGAAGGAACACAGTAAAATCAGAAGAAACATCAGCAGTGTTTTTCCAAATTGGAGAAATGAACAATAATTTAGCAGTATGCTAATAAATGACCAATATTAGCTCAACAAGTAAGAGCTCAATGAGTAAAAAAAAAAAAAAAAATGTTACTCAACTTTACTTACTGTATATAACTACTATTTTCTTTTTACATGTTTTGAATAGTCCTTACTTAGAGAATAAAAAAAATGACATTGACATTAATCATTCAAAAGAATGGACTACACGACGTACATTGAGTAGAATCATGATGCTAACTGAGAGGAAAAACCACACAGTGCAAGTTAATAAAGAACTTAACAAACATCATGTGATGCCCTGATCTAGTACCTAATAAGGTTAACAGTGACAAAGCGGAGGCTGATTAAAGCTAATGGGTAACATTGAGTTTTATAGTGTTCTACATGAACAGGGGGCTAAAAATGTACAATTACTATACTCACTGAGACGAGATATGATTAGAAGATGCCATCCACACCTTTGGGTACAGTTTAATTTTTCAACTTAAATATATGAACTAGACAGCTTTGGGGCTCTGTGTAAACTTCAGCTGTGTAGGTTGCATGCTAATGCTAAATTCAACTTACCTCATAGTGTAAATGGTAAATCACAGGTCTGAATGAGGTTTTAACAACAAGGCAGTCGGCTAATTGTAATGAGTGATGTATATTTAACACCTTAAACAGTGAACTATTTAGTCAATAAAGTGTAATTATGTCTGTAGGTTGATTAATCTGCCTGTATACTGTGAGCATCATAAAACATTTAAAGGTAATAAGTGTTCCTTGTTTACTTCTGATGCAAATAGGAATTTTTTGTTTTTAGGGGTTGGGAATTTCAAGTTGGTACCTCTATTTAATACAGCATGAATCTGATCGCCAAATACGTGGCTATGTAGATGTAATTAATCTGTACTGTTGAGTGCTGCATGCAAGCTATTTTTTTTCACATGTAATTTACATGTAAGACATGTATCCAGGATGACAAGTTAGACTTGCTCATCAGAATGTTAACTGAGATTAATGACATTCAGAGGTCTGACTGTGAATCACTGTTTGCTGCTGTGGATACAATTATAATAATAACTCTAAGCTCTGACAGTAGAGCCTTCACAGCGAGAACTGGGAAAGTCTGGAGATCATTAGAAGCTCTTGTTTTTAGTGCCAGAAACACCCTTTTAGGCATTTATTCTCATTACTATTTACACATCCTAGATAATTCTGTATTGAATCTCTTAGATAGTTACAGTACATAAAGCTGTGCATATGTTACTTTAATACTGAGACAATGGATTAATATGCCATTACATTACTGTAACATTACCATACGTGTGTGTAGAAAGCACATTGCCAGTCATAACCTGCAATTTCTCTGGGAACCCCCTTATTTATCTATCAATATCAATTATGGTCGAATGTTAAATATGTCTGCTGAATGAAATTAAATCAGAAAATGGTGTTCCACACAAACTGCCACTGGTCGATAAAATTTGTACTACCACGCATTATAGGAACTAGGAGACAACCTAGTTAATTTGTGAAAACTATTGATCTCACACTTATGTCTTTACCTAATATACTTTTGTTTTTGAGTCAGTTGACTGTCACCACCACTGTGTATGTTGCTGTACATTAAAAAAAAAAAAAAAAAAAAAAAACTCCATAAAAAAAACTTAATCACCATACCCACACTCTCCAGTGAGCTGAATGAAAAGCAGAACAAATCTGGCTGCAATCAAATCTGGCTGTATTTTGAAATGCATGGAGGATGGTTTGATAAATTATAAACTTTCTTTGACAGTGACATGGTCTGCATGTAAAAGACAAAAAAAAAAAAAAATCTGAAAAATCTTAGACATCTGCTTAACACAATGGCTAGACTGCGCAAAAACGAAACTGTCAGAATTCAGCACAGTGCAGTAATAATGACTTAAATGGACAGCTTGGGTTTTTTTCAAGTCACTCTTAAATCAAAATTGAGGTGCTTAAATGTACAGTGCCAATAGGTCATGGTCATTGTAATTTTTTTATGCTCATACGGACCGTGAATACAATGTAAGAAAATTTGTTTTGTGCAAAAATGCATTCCAGTATTCAAGCTTTTGCACTCTCATTGAGCAAAATGGAGGTATGTCTATTTAGTACAAATTGAATTCATTTCCTTCTCAGGGGCTAGCCTTATGGCTAACTGAAACTAAATAAATGAATTTAATAAGTCATTACTCATAAATATGTCTTATTCTGAATAGCATCATTTGCTTCCCCTCTAACTGCAGTGGATGTGCAGGTGCTCTACTTGATCCACCGCACAGGTGCTTATGGACAGAGCTAGATCATTTTTGACCTTTTTTAAAAGGCAATTTGTGTAAGTACATGTGTGTCAAAGGTAAACTATGGAGAGGAATTCTAAAGGCACTATAACAATGGGGCACTACAATAACATTGTCTCATTTTACATTTCATTCATTTACACACCGAGTTGTCGCTGTAAAACAAGCAAAACTGATTGGCTGTGGTCAGCATGCAAATATACAGAACACAGCTGCACAGTAATTAGTGTAAAAGCAAGTAAGTAAGTCTGTCGTTGTGCCTTTTATCATTCTGAGCTGTACCTGATCAGTGACAGAGCACGACTAGGCTCTGAAAAGCACACATGATTAGATTTCATTCTACCATCACCTTCTCTTTTGGATGTTTTCTGTTGTGATATAACCACCCTTATGAAAGCCTTGTTATGGATGTAGGCTTGGCCTGTATGTGCTACTTAGCTGACGATCACTTCTTTTTTCATGTATTTTTATGCAATAATACACCCAAGAGTGATCTCAAAACCATATGCCTTTTTGCTACCTCATTAAACTTTATCATACATAGACACTACTGTCCTTGGTCCTTAACGGTCATTCATTACCTAAAGGACATTACCCAAATGTCTTCTGGGTCCATCTCGTATATTATAGTAACTCAACACTGTTAGTATTAGAAAATATGTGTTGAAGATTAAGGGATTTATGACCACAGTCTGCATGACCACAGTTGTCATGACCACAGTCTGCACATCCCTAAAAGGTACTACTATCATTTATAAGAAAATATTCAAATGATGAACAGGCTTCAGTGCTTGCACACATTCACATTCACATTCACGTGTGTTCATTCATAATGAAATTGAAAAGTTCTGTGTTAAGCAGTGTGCAATGCATATTAAAAGCAGACCGGTATTGTTCACTGCAAATCCACCAGCTCCATACCCTGTTTGTGCAGCGATTATTTATCTAAAAGCAGTAGAGTTAAGGAGGAAGATTTTCGCTTCATTACAGTTTAGGATTATCTAGATGCTCGGGAACACATTAACGTATGGTAGTATTACCTCTATTGCAAAGCATAAATTGTACTTGCTATGCATTATAAGTACGATGCTTACCGAGACAGTAGCACAAATCTGAAATACAGACCTGTCTAATTCAATTAATACCAAAGGCTCATACATACTTTTATGTTTTCCTTTGCTTTGCAACTCCTGCTGTAAGATGTCATTTGGCATCACTTATAATATGGCAGTTAAAGTACATTGTCATTACAGAACTATAATTCACAAAGTGAACAAAGTCATAAAAATATACTGTTTAAAGAGAGGCTTATCACATATGATTAGTAATTAATAATGCTATAAAGTAGAAAACCTGCTTCATACAGAAATAATTGCTAAATCTTAAATGATCTTAGGATTGACCAATACACTAAGACCAGTGTTGCCGGTAGCAAAACAAGACAACCTAGCAATTTCCCAGGTCCTATTCTACTGAGCAATTCTGCCATTTATTCATTTATTTTTTTTTACTATGAACCATCAAATTCTCTTGGCCAACCACTCTAATCTTAGCACTAGGGAGCTAGCATTTATGATTAGAGCCTATCTTTTGGACAGATTCTGCGGGACATCATGGAAAGGGACAAGTCGAATTAAGAAATAATTGATCTATTTCAAGAATAAGTGTTTTGCCCTCCCTACTGCTATGCTGCACTTCACAGTTCTGATGTGTAATGGCTTACCCGATTTAATTTTCCTAGCAGATGCCTCAGAATCTTCAAGAAGCTCTTGGATACCAAACTTTTCACATTGCAACATTGGAGCAGAAACCTCTTCAGCATATGTTCATCCAGGTATATTAAGATTAAAGGGCTGTTTATTTATTTATTTTTATGATAGAGAGTTCCTTATGATTATTCATGACACTTCACTCTCTTAGGAAAGAACAGATACTCAGAACCCTCTTTTAAAGGGAAACCATCTGTTATAGGAATCTAAACAGAACCTGAAAGTTTTTGGTGAAAATTAGTTATGTAGAACTTATTTGAGTTCTTGAACAGCAAGATTCATAGCATCAAGTTGTGTAAAAGTAACTATCAACTACATAACAGAAAGTATGAAAGTAATAGTAAACCAGGATTTAAAGCACGAAAAGCAAATAACTGGATTTACTGGTAACACACTCTTAATAACTAAATGGTTAACTCTTTGGACAATGCCAAGGCCAATGTAAAAAGTGAGCAGTGAAATGATCTGATAAGTTGTAAACTGGATTACATGTGTGTGTGTGTAAATGTGTGTGCTTAGCTGTAGTAGTGTAAAGAGAGATCAATATGGTGGATAAGAGGGTCAGGACTCCTATCACCTTTCATCCTCTTCCAGCAGTGAAAACACTTTCACACTATTAAGTCTACTGACCGTGAATATTTAGTATGAATATTTGGTAATCAAGATTCCATATATATCTATATAATTTTTTTTCCTTTCTTTTGGAATGGAGTCTTCTTTCCTCTGAAGTCTTGTGGTGATGTTCTTCTGGATAGTGATAGTCCTGGTACTCTTTTGCTCTCTCAATAAAATCACCAGATGGCTATGAGTTTCTGTACCATTTCGAGTTCTCTATTTAAATGTAAGCAAATTTGATATTTATATTGTATAAAGTAAAATGAGATGTTTTTTTATTTTTATTTTAATAAACTGGTGAAGTCCATGCCAAATCAAAAGTATTTTCATTAGAGCAAATGGGATAATACAGAATACTAAGACTATTTCTAATTACGGTTACAGCTGATAATATAGTTTAATATAATTATCAAAGTATCACATTTTTATGTTAAATTATAAAAATAAAATATTACTTAAGCACAAGTTACCATTATAAAAATCTACTCAAGTAAAAGTAACTCAATAAAAATTTACTCAGTAAAAAAGTTACTTTTATTTTATTTCATTTTTTTTTTAACAGCAGTGGTGGGATGGGGGATTCTAGTGTAGTTCAAAAAAGACAAGTGGATATAAATCTCAAACTAGTTGTTTTTAATTGAAGAAACACCTTTGCATAATAAAGCCATTGGCTTTCTTGTGCTCGAAAATCAAAGTGGTCGCTTAAATATGGCGTTGCGTCCCAGTCTATGGTTGGGCTGTACAGCAAAATAATGCTTCAGGGTTCTATTTTAAACTGTATGGAAATGGTGGTATATGGCAGAAAGAACTAGACCAAGTCGTTAGCTGATGAAACAGTGAGATTTGTATGGCTTTACAAAAATAAACAACACCAGGATCAGCTTCAGGGTGCACCCAGGCCCAATTAATAAACAAAAGGGTGTCTGTATTTTAGGAGCTAGATTACATGTAAAACACACACACACACACACACACACACACGCGCACACCTTCCCTGACGCCCTAAACCAAAAACAGTGAATAAACTCCCTCTTCCCAAAATAAATGGCAGCTACACCCCTACTACTGGTGAAATGTTCAAAAAATACATACAAAGAGTCAAGCAAGCAAACCAAAGGGGCAAAGCAATAATCAAAGTCACAGGGAGGCAAAAAGTCAAAAGCAGAATACACCTTCAAATATCAAACCGCCAAAATTACAATCCAAAAATAATCTCACGCCAACACAACAAACATCTCGCCTACACGCCTCCCCTTTCCCGCGTCTCTTTCCGGTTTATATATGGTTGCGCTGATTGATGACGTCACTCGCAGGGCGGAAGCGACCGTGTGGAAAGTCAGGTAAACGCCTATGTGGGGTCAGTCAGAAAACCTGGAGTGGAGTCTGGAGCGGCGCGCGACCAGGACACGATACACACACACACGCGAGCGCGACAAGGCAATAGCCTAATCTGCAGGGTTTTGTTCTGTAAGAGGAAACCAGAACCCCTTTTCCAGAGGAAATTTACCAAGCACGGGTAGAACATGCAAACACCATGTGCGTGTGAGTGTGTGCGCATTTCTTTTAAATGAACCATAACAAACTGAAAACACACTGGAAAATAAATAAAAGTAGAAATGCCAGAAGTGTCAGCAGTTTAGCTCTGACAGTTCATAATTGGTCTCAGTTAGCGAAGGCTGATTTTTATACCCTACTTGAACAGTTATTGTTTTTGCCAGCAGTATTTTCTAATGAATTTAGTTGATTCCATTTCCCAACATACAAACAAACTAGCAGACTAATTAAACACACCGGGACCCTGATGAAGCAATTACTAAAGATGAATGAAGAACTAATGTACAATAGATACAAGATGTACAGTAAGAACACATGTCTATGGTGCATGGTTTGTTTCTGTGGGCTTCACATCTGATCAGGTGCTGCATATACATGAATATAAAAATTGCCTGACTGTGAGATGTTTTTACTGCATCCCAGGTGGACATATAATCATAGTTAGATGTGTTGTGAAATGTCTGGTAGTTTTCTGCATTCATATTTGATTACCTATAGTTTTGAGTATAGCCAAAAGAAATGCAGTGCATCTTACATTATCTTACAGTAGATACCATACCATTTTGATGTCAATTATACCTCTCCAAAAGAAGAACCATATATGAACAGTTTGACTGCGAAATGGGATTTTTGGACTGTTACTTATTCTGGCAAATCATTTTCCTAAGGGACTTTTTAAAAGTCTTTTACAAGCTCTGAACTTTCACTGACACTGCTTTTGGCTCCTTCCACTTGCGTGAGCTCACAGATTGATTGGCTGATTGGCTGTAGACTCGCGATTAATGTGGGAGCACTAAGCACTCCCCTCTGAGAGAGCTCAGCCAATCAGCTCTCTCTAGACCACCGGCTGCGAGAGGTTACAGCATCACCCGGGAATTGAACTCGCGATCTACGGATGATAGGGCGAGCACTTTCCCAATCATTTATAGACCTTTTGCACATGACATCACAATGTCTGTGTGCCATGATCCTGCACATTTCTGCAGGGTAAAATGGACATTATTTAGTGAAAAAAAATACACATACACACACGTCTCATCTTAAACAACACTTTGTCTCCTTAGTCATTGCCAAGGTCATTGAAAAGTTGTTTCCAAATTGCCTCTGAACTGTCCATGTTGGGTTGCATGGCTAATGCAATCTACAAAGCTACTGTAACTAACACAAGGCTGAATAAAGGTTGGAGAGGGTTGGAGAGGGCTTTAGTCGATGTGAAGAACACTACTTGATGTGTAGAACAAGGGATTCTAACTTACACCCTATAAAGCTTGAAATGACAGTATTAGTTAATGTACCTGCACATCATTTTATGAAGCATAAAGCACAGCATATTCCATAGCATCATCTCATTTGCAACAGAAGCACTGAATTAATTAATGCCATCGCTAGCAAACACCACCAAATCCAGGAGGAATCACATATTTGTACACGTCTATGTTATTCCATTTGTGCTTTTCAATCCTCTATGTTTTTTTTTTTTAAACATGCATGAAATATTACCTGCTTTTCTCAAAACTGCCAAAATGGAGCTACTTTATTTTGCAGTCAAGCTGTTCATATGTACAGAATATAATTATTGTGTTTTTACATACAGCACCAGATATGTCCTAGTCAAATATTCTAAGCATACAAGCCCTGACACTGGCTGGTCTCTTTGCCTCCAAAAGAACAATTAAGGTTCCAAAAGAGCAGTTGATGTTCTAAGAGAACTTATGTTCATTATCTGTTCTCTTCCTTCCTGTCTCTCTCTCTCTGTCCTCTCTCCATCTCTTAGACACTAATCTTTTGTAATCGTTTGTATACGTGTATATATCTGTATCTCATAGGTTAATAGAGTACACACACTCTACAATGACCTTGCAAACAAATAATATTTGTGCTAATTGGTTTAGGCTCTATTCAGAGTAGATGCTATTACATTAATATGTACATGTTTTAAGTTGATTCTCTCAGTGGCTATGTCAGGCTGTGTATTGGTACAATATGATACTATTATTTTTAATAGCATTACCAGTGAATGGGCCACATGCAAGAAGTGATATAGGAAGAAATTTTCTCTTTTTTTGTTTAGCACATTCACAATTTTCTTATTATTTTGTACATAACAATTCATTGGACATTGGATTCACCAATGTTTTCCTATTTTTGCTTTTCTCTTACTGTCGGTAAGAGAAACTTTTTCGAGTGGTCAAGAGCACGCTTACCAAGATTAGAAAAAAAAAAAACTCTGTTTTCCCAGTCAAGAAACTGGTTGTCAGTTTATCCGAAACAAAGTTCATAAAAACCTTTGGATGCTTGCATGCATTCTGATTCTGGATGGCTTACATATTGCTGGTAGATGATTTGGCCATCTACAGTATGGCTGATGTAGAGGGTTTTTTTATTTTATTTTTTAGAGTTTGCAGAGATTTGACGAGACTGATGAATGGATGCTGAGCTGTTTCGGATTGCCACGAGCACTCTAAAAATCATTATTATGAAAATCTCTATCCCGTTCAATATTTATTAAAAAACTCTATCAAACTTTATAAAACTGTAACACAGGTGACTGAGGTTATGCCCTCACTCTATGTGCCATCAAAACTTTTTTTTTTCATTTCTTTGACTCTTTGCTGTGTTTTTGATACCTTGTGCTCACCAGTGCTCATGCTCTCAAAATCACATGTTTACTTTTCAGATGATTTCAAAGTACACTACTGCTGTGGTTCTTCTTCTTCTTCTTAACATCTTTCCTCAGTGGCATCTCTCCAACGCTTGTGCCTGATTTGCACACAGCAAAACATGCACCTGCACGTATATGGTGTTTAGGGGTGTTACCTATGTTAATTACATACTTATCATATGCTAATCTTATGTGTATCCAATGTCCGATTGGAGGGATTCATCATTCAGCTCACTTGGGTAAGATCGGGATGGTCAAGAACATTTGGTGCATTTGATGTTAACTTCTTTTCATTTTTTTTCACATAAATTAAGAGAAATCTGAGAGAATGTTGCTGCAATAGATCCAGTGTTTAATATATCAAGAGAGATTGTTTCAGTTCATCTGTTTTTTTTTTTTTTTGGGGGAGAAGAAAATATAAATATGAATATAAATATATAGTATGTCTACCGGGTTATTTTACATTGATCAGTGACTCGGTTATCTTTAACTTGTTTGTAGTTATCTGTTTCCTTGGTATTCTGTTCCAGGTCCTCTAAATGGCATATAGATATGTTAGCAAATGTCAGTAAATCCGCCTCTTAGCACAGAATGCACTGATTTTATCTTCTTATTTGGAGTTACCCCATATCTTTGTGGTTTCTCAGTTTTGTGCATTTTTCGCTCCTCTCTCCATCCCATGTCCTGTTATTAGTGTGATAGCTAATGTGTGTGCCTTTCAGAAGGCAACCCTTAATTGGTTTGTTTTTAAAATCATACTACAGTATTTCTTTGGAAATTTGCAAGGTATGCTACAGTATATCCCAGTCATGTTTAGTGGCGAACCTCGGCAAAGTACATTGCATGAACACTGGACCATACACTTGAATAATGGCAAATCATCCATTTGCTTTACATCATAGTGAATAACGAATAAATCAGGATTGTATCAGCTGACATAACTACAGTAGTAATGAACATAATTAATGCTAGCCTACACCAAAACATAGCTCTAAAATTAACCAACAGGAAACCGCTTCACTATTTTACTGTTTGGTGTTTGTTTAATAAATAATAACTTTGTTTAAAAACATACTGCATGGGAACCAATCAAATGTTCCCATAAGGTAAAAACTGTCACATTTTTTCATCCTACATTTGGTCCCCACTAAGCCATGAGAAAATGCACCCACTCAAGCACACACACACACACACACACACACACACACACGCACACGCACACGCACACGGTCTGCCAAAGAGAAAGCTATACTTATCACTCTTTTAGCTCAGAGCTTTGGCTTGCCTGTGTTTATCTGCCATTCACTTAAGACTTTTCCATGTTAGGTCCTGGATTGGGTTTGCACTCTTCACTTTAGAAATTTAGCACTACATAGAATATCTGTGTGAGAACAAAGAATCTGTCATTTCCCACTCTGTGTCTTTAAACCGTGGGTTATTAGACGCTACAGTCACAACAGTAAAGTCAAACAACATAATGTAAAACACGTACAGTAGATATTAGGTTTGATACTGTAAGACATATCTGGCTTCTACCATAGCCATATACAGTATCTTAGAGTTTCAAAGTAAACACTGGTTCTTTTGAATCAGGGCAAAGCTCTGTGCGTTCATATGCTGCATAGGATCATAAGTCATACCTGATAACTTTGAAGAATGCCAGTCAGATTGTCGTTGGCTTGATAACTCTCTACACTGCACATTAAATACACTGCATCTCTAAAGTAAATTCTACAGGCCAAAGCTTTTCCTGGCCTTTGAAGGACTTTAAAAGAACACATATTTGATTGTTCCTGAAACACATTTGTTTCACATTTATTTTCTGTGGTATAGGTATTAATTCTTATAATAAAGTAATATATACATCAATCAGCCATAACTGATTGCAATGATTGCAATTGTATGTCTGAGCAAATGTAATGACCTAAGCTACTTTGACATGCTCTAAATTATGATGGCAAGAGTACTGAGTTATAGCATTTCCAAAATGCTAGGTCTTGTGGGGTTTTCCCAGTAAGTAATGGTTAATGCCTACCAAAAGGTGGTCCAAGATGGTGAACCAGCGACAAGGTCATGGGGGGCCCAAGGCTCACTGATCTGGATGGGAAGTAAAGGCTAGGCTGGCTGGTCTTATGCCACAGAAATGCTAACTTAGAAATGCTGGCTCTGACAGAAAGGTGTCAGAACACAAGGTGCATTGCTGTATATATAGTAGTTGCAGACAGGTCAGAGTGCCCATGTCCACTGCCAAAAGCACCAACAATGGACACATAAGCATCAGAACTGGACCATGGAAGAAGGCAACCTGGTCTGATGAAGCTCTTCTTTCCTTTATATCATGCAGTACATATGGTTAGATGCTCACGTACTATATTACTCTCTACCTGGGGGAGAGATGGCACCAGGATGAACTATGGGAAAAGGCAGCCAGCAGAGGCAGTGTGATATTCTGGGCAATGTTTTGCTGGGAAACCTTGCAATTCATGTGGAGGTTACTTTGACACATACTGTACCATCTACCTAAACATTGTAACTGACCAAATACTTGTACAAACCTTCAGCAACAGCATCTTCTAATAGCCATGATCATGCAATCTGCCACACTTCAAAAATTGTTCATGAATAATGAAGGAACCTGATAAAGAGTTCAGGGTGTTGATTTGGCCTTCAAATCCCCAAGTCTCAATCTGATCAAGCATCTGTGAGTTGTGCTGACAAACTTGGCCCCACCTTGCAACTTACAGGACTTGAAGGATCTGATTATGATATCTTGGTGCCAGACACCTCAGTATACCTTCAGAGGTCTTATAGAGCCCATGCTATTTGAGAAACACAATGGGGACCTACGCAATATTTGTTAGATGGTTTTTAGGTTTCGGCAGAATGGTGCATGTCAAGCCTGCCTTTCTAAATATGCTCAGAAACAACCATTTTAAAACAGTAGTATTTGCAATAAGTAATCATTAGCATTATTCTTACAACAAGGGATTAATTTCAGCCATTAACAATGCATTAGCCTCGGCACATTTACTGGCTGCAAGCTTCCGAAATTAGAGAAGAGCTGACACATAAATACAAATACTCATGCTCATTATGAATAAATAAATAAAAAAAACTTTCATGACAGCCATTATGTTGCAATAGCCTAGAATCAGCTGCAGGGGTACAGGAAATGGCATTGTCTGACTACAATGTATAAATTAATGACAAATTTCTGAATTATACCACCTGAGTCATACCACCTATTGCTCTGTTTTAGTGCTGTTAATATTAATCAGTAGCCAAAGAAATTATAACGAGACTGCTAATAAAGGTTTAGATGCTGTTACATTACTGCTCTTTGTGTGTAAAGCATTTAAATAAATAATAGTCTGATATGTGATCGCAACCTTTTCACATTCCATATTTCTTTCCCTCCAAAATAGAACAGAAATTGTGTGACACTTCAGAGATTCAAATTTAGGCCTCATTGTTGTCTCTTAATTTCAAAATTTGTTTTTGTTTATGCTCATTTTTCTTGTCTCAGTGATGAAGTGACAGGACAGGGTTTTTGATAAAAAGCATCTGCAGTTCTACCCAGATTGGATGTGGCCTATATGTAAAGGCTTTAATCCCAGTTGATGCCGTATAAACTCTTGGGACAAGCTTTCTGAAAAATACATTTATGTTAAACACATCTGTATAATAGAATTTGTATTTAGCTATATTAATTACAAAATTACAAAATGTATTAGTTAAAGTACTGTGCAAAAGCCTTGAGCCACCACTCATTTTTTCATATTAAATTAAATTGAAATAATTAAATTAAATAATTTTTACACATAATAAAACTGTATAGTTGGTGTGTCTGTACATTAAAGATCTTCAAATGGAAAACGCACTTATAGTATAAAAAATTGACCCTGATAAAGTCATTAGTTCATCTCAAAATTAATTCATCAGTTAGCACTGTAAATTTTTAAATACTTGCTTATGAGTGCAGCAACCGCATTTCCCCTCTCGTCTGTTCCAACCACTTCGCATTCAGTATTACTACTATACTACTACTACTGTCTGACCATCTACACCTGTTTCCCATTAGTTCATGTTTTACCAGTGGCGGCCGGTCCATACGGGGTGCAGGGGCGCCGCTCACTTAAAGTTAGGCAGAGAAGAATGCTACTTTAACATGTAAATTATTTAACATAATTATTTATTTTAATAATTAAATAAAGTCATTTAGTCACAATATTCCGCTGTATTTCTTAGTATAATTTATTTGCAAAAAAAAAAAAAAATCTAAACTTTATTACGTTCATTTGTGTTCGTGTACGCGGGGCGCCGGACAAATGAGTGTCTATGTAGGCACGTGCGGTTTTGAAAAGCATGTGATTTGAGGCTGAGCTCTGATTGGATCTCTTTAAATCATCCTTGGGGCGCAGCACTGTGTACCCCGAACCTTCCCTCTTTTGTTCTTAGCGAATCAATATTGTTTTTAAATATTTGGGCTCATGTGATTGGACCATTCTCAATGAGTCTTTTCCAGCACTTCTTATGGCAAGCGGAGTTGCTGACTGGATGTGATGTGAGTCAGGCCTTTATTTTATACTAGTAGTAATGATGCTTAATCACCTGATAAATGCCTATATACAATTTTTTTTTTGCACCAGCCACCACTGTGCCTTACGTTAAATGTGATTTTTTTTTTATGCTTGAATGCTTTATAGGTCACTATGTGGCTTAGCAAATCAAAAAACATTCCTCTGAAACTGTACAGGTACAGGGATGACAGAACCAAAATATGAGCAAATGAGGGTGGCTCAAGACTTGCACAGTATTGTATGTCTAGTTTGTTAAGTAATTTAAGTACAACAAAAATGTATTGAATTTTAAGAAAACAAACACACATTTATCTTTAGGCAGTATGACTGTATGGAAATATGGAAGGCCACCTATAATGCAGGCTTAAATCAATTTGTTGTTGTTATATAAATATATGCATGTCTGGACAAAATCTTGCTTACTGGGGACTGGATTACATATTAGTACGTGCTTTGAGGATTGTTAGATAGAAGAAATACTATAAAGGTTTAACTCTGGTCATTAAAACAACACAAGTGAGAGTACTGCCATGTTTTAGACTACACGTACCTTTTCCTGTTCCTGTCAAAAACCCTCCTCTGTCATAGATTCTTCCTGGATAAGGAAAGTCCATTGCATACTGTTTACCTGGCAAAGCAGACACTTCAACTTTTTCAATTTTTCTTAACATCTGTTTCAATATCTTGCTATAATCTCACCTGATGCGTATGTGAGTACTGACTTGTTCATGATATGCTCATGGGGCCCCGGATGACTGCCTCTCTTCTCCACCCTCCGAGACAGTCCTCTCCGGCATAATTGACTAGACAGAATGTAAGATTTCTACACCTGTATGTTAAAACCCATTAATGTTTGATTGGTAGATCTGAAAGAAGCCTCACTTGAATACTAAGAGGTTTGGTGCACAATGTTAAACCATATAGCTTAGAATTAAATTAGATTTGGATTTAGAACATTTCAAATTTAATGAAAGTTACCTAATTTAATTTCATTTA